>QVOA01023200.1:0-33029 GCA_014825685.1 Pseudomyrmex cubaensis
TTTTACGAGCAATGTAGGTTCTTTATTAACAAAAATTCAGTTAATCCGCAATTATACAAAAACGCAGAAAAATAAATAAATAAATAAACGTTTCGACCCTACTTGAGTCATCTTCAGTATAAATTAAAAAAGAACCATCACACGAACTCGCTGTAACTGTGTTGTTGAAAATAAACAATGAAAGTGGAATCTTACTTGATTATAGTTTCGGTCTCATGATGAAAGGTCTCAAAAATCGAACGTTGAAGAAATATACACGTTGTGTATATTTCTTTTTTTTTTGTAACGATATTTGTTTCATTTTTGCGAAAGTTAGCTGTTTGAGATTTTCTTCCCAAAGAAAATAAAACATCTTTCGTAATCAATATATCGAAACAAACGCGAACAAAAATAAATGATCGTGTGTAAGATGGTAGTTCTTGATTTTGTTTTTTACCGAATTTTTAACCTTCTATTTTTTTCTATTATGAAAATCGTAAAGTTACATAATAAGCGTTACGTAACGTCGTAACCTGCTATTAACGGAGATTTACCGACACGTTGTATAATTCAGTTCTTCTTCTTTTAGCTCTCCGGTAATCTTATTAGAGAGAAAAGATTAATAGTTGGATTATTTGAGTCACAATTTTAACATTTTCTCATGAAAATGCATGCACATTTATTTATTTTAACTGCATTACGTGTGTGTGTGTGTGTATAAAAATGCATTTGTTAAAACAAATAAATACCGACTGCTGCTTGTTAGAAAAAAAAAAAAAAACAAATGTCGGGCAAAAAGAAGAATCGGCCGTCGATTGAATGAAGTTCGGAAATACTTTTTCCGCGATGTATTTCCGCAAAGACATTGCGGTGCAGTCACGCACTTCGTAAATCGCGTTGCTCGGGCGATACTCGCGACAAGACACGTTTCCCGTCTCTCCGAGGCGTTTATTACTCGGCGGCGACTTTGCACGGCACATTAAACCCGGGGCTTCCGTTTTATCGCAATTTAACCAGCGCGATTCCTCGCGAACGATTATGGCTCTAAAGCAGAGGGAAAAGTTGAAGCGTTTCCGGACGAGACTTCCGCGTCGTAAATTCCTCATGCAATAATCGTTTCCCTCCCCTAGTTTCGTTTCCCAGAACCCTTTTATTACGCGATATATTTTATCGCCGCGGAAGACCGGAGGAGGAGGAAAAGGAGGTTAGTCGTGCGAAAAACGCTTGAATTAAACGCGCGTTTAATTAAAACAGAAATACATACTCTGTGAAAAATAACACGCGTACATAAAAAAAAAAAAATAATGTTAATTCCGCAAAACCGACTTTATATCGCGGTAATTATATATATTTGACGCGGGACGATTTACGGACAAATTGGAACGGGAACGCTTTTGTGCGCATTTTCTGAGCCGGGGGTGCAAATGCAGGGAATTCAAGGAAGCTGGTAGGTGAAGAAAGAAAGAACGCGCAAGAATGACGGCCCGAATAAACTCTCTCTCCGGAGAGAAAGAGAGAGCGCGCCGCGCGCTAAAATAAACGGTCTAAAGGGGAGGAATAAGAAAACACACCCGAAGATGCTCTGCACATTGCACCTCCATTCATTCGCGGGGGGGTTTTCGGATCGAAGAGCTACGACGGCGGTTGACGTTGTGTGTAGCCTCTGTCGCGTTACCGCGAAATGCTATTAAGCTACCGTTATCTAGGTAATAAGGACCGCCACGGTTAGGCCGTGTATAATGGCGAACGCGTCACAAAGCGCATTATCGCGGCGCGCCGCGATTCGACGTGCCGGATTGCCAATTAGCGGTTGTCAGTAAATAAGCGCCCGCGTCGCCGTAAAGATGTCTTTCGTGCGAAACACGCCGTTCACGATTCCAATTTCTGTGGCGCGACTGAGAAAACAAGAAGATGCTGCTTCTGGGACATCCAGTACGGAGGCTGCGCCGTTGTGCGAGTTTTTTTTTTCAGTAAAAAATATAAAGAAAGTTTGAAACTAATGAGGTCTTGAAAGAGCACCAATTAGGAAAAAATTTATTGAGGGAAAAAGCTAATACAGCAGACACACCTTTGCACAAAATAAACAAATGATAAACGCAATAAAAAAAAAAATGAAAAATCATATACTGAGCACTAAGATTGAACAATTGGGACGAATTAAATGTTGGCAGAGAGACAGAAAGCCAAGAAGGACTCAGCGCTAATCGCGTGGACGCGATGAAAACACAATTTGATTAAAACATATGTTTGTTAAAAAAATTCAATTTACGATTTTGTTTTTACTTTTGACATTTTTGGTCGGTTTTTTTTAAAACAAAGTTGGCTTTTTTTTTTATTCGCGCTGTGTGCGCGAATACACAATGTGCGATCAAATTTTATACACGGAGAAAATTATAATTAGAATTCATAATTATAATCAGAAAAAAATTTCGGTTCGCGCGGAGTCTGGAAAAAAAGATCATTACCGCGGGAAATTAAATTCGAAATTTTATCAAAATTCATTATTTTGCTCAGAGAAAGAGAGCTAACTTGCTGATCGAAATTGCTTGTATTGGAATCGCTTATTATTTTAATCAATACGGTTAATCGAACCTTTGAGCGCACGTGCCATCATCTCACCGGAGTATAACATTGTATACGAAAGTGCGCGCGCAATAGATACGCGCGATTGCATATTTATATACGTTTCGTCGCGATATTTAAATTTCATACGCGGAAGATCGGATCGCGAATGAATTTAATGAGTTTATATACGACGCGTTTGTAACAAAATGATTTACTTATCACGTGTGTATAGTCGCGCGATTGTGCGAAATAAAATTTGTATCATTTGCATATATTTTGCATCTCTCGAGCAGTTTCTCGCTGCAATACGCAAGCACACACACACACATACATAGTGTGTCACATAGTGTCATCAATCGATGCCATATTCCGATATTGCCCGATCTCGTCTGACGGCGCGTAGGTCAGGTTCGTTGTTGATTTAGCCGACCGTGCCAGATAACCCATTATCTGTCAAAGTAACGAAGAGCTGTTGCCCGACGCTCTTCATCAAAGTGTGATGACGTATTAATCCGATTAATCCCGCATAGCGAGGTGACCAATCGACGACAATGAACTTTCGCGTGTGATAATTAACACGCAAATGCTTATCTTTCCGGCGAGTCATCGATCAGTCTCCAAGTTTGATGACTCTTCGCACGTTAGTTTATTTTAAATTTATTATTTATTCACATCGCGTATTTAGAATGTGTTCGAAATACCAACAACAGAGAGTAAAGCAAACACAAAAAACAAAAAAAAAAAAAAATAGTTTTGTCACACACGTGGGTTTTTCAAATTGAAACATTAATTATCGGTTATATAAAATATCGAGAGAAAAGAGAGAAAAAAATATACAGATAAATAATAAATAAATAAAATGAGTGTTTTTGTATTTTACTTTAATCGTAACATCGGGGGAAACTTTTTATTAAATTATTCGGTCGGTTTATTTGTGCTTGGCACACACACACACACCGCGCGTTAATCAAATTGCCGATTCAGTGATGAAATTAATACACATCGAGGAAAATGTGCGTTAATTGCCAGCTTGTCAGGACTAAGGATTATGAGTATCACTTTGTACAATTCTCAGTGACGTGTCGGTCTCGTCGAGCGTACGCGAATGGCTCCGCTCGCCGGCTTTCGACGCTCGACAGTGGGAGGACGAGGAGCTGCTGCTGATGTTACAGACGATGTTCGTCGAGCTCGACCTACCTCAAAAGTTCAACATTCCTTTGCCGATTTTGAGAAATTTCCTCTACGAGGTCTACAACAACTACAACGAGGTGCCGTTTCACAATTTCAGGCACTGCTTCTGTGTGGCGCAAATGGTGAATATTCGTTGCCTTTGTATTGCTCCAAGATTTGTAGACTAGTGTCTACTAATATGTTCTGTTGATCATTTGATGAAAAGCCAATTTTAAGTAATTTATTTTTTCGTGACTTATTTAATAATACAAAAATAAAAACAGTTCAAGTTTCTTTGAAAAAAAAAATCTAAAACTATATCTCGTAAATTAATCAGATCCGTGTTGGATCGGAACAATTTTGTCCATGTTGCGAAATTTAATCTGTTCGCCGCAGATGTACGCGATAGCCTGGGCGGTGGACCTGCCATCAAAGATAGGCGACCTCGAGGTCCTCATATTGATTGTCTCCTGCATCTGCCACGATCTTGACCATCCGGGCTACAACAATATTTACCAGATAAACGCGCGGACCGAATTGGCGTTACGCTACAACGATATCTCACCTCTGGAGAATCATCACTGTTCCGTGGCGTTCCGGGTACTGGAAGCGCCTGAGTGCAATATCCTCGCGTCATTGGACAATCCTACGTACAGAATAGTGCGCGAGGGCATTATACGGTGCATCCTGGCCACCGACATGGCCCGACACAACGAGATCCTCGGCCAATTTACCGACATCATTCCCGAATTCGATTACACCAACAAGGCGCACATAAATCTGGTAAGTTCGTTTACAACTGAAACAAAAATCAATCACTTTGCTCATATCACCGTTTGTTTTTGTTTATTTATTTGCAGATGTCCATGATTCTGATCAAAGTGGCCGACATAAGCAACGAGGCGCGTCCGATGGAAGTCGCGGAGCCGTGGCTAGACAGATTGCTTCAGGAATTCTTTAAACAGAGCGACGCGGAGAAGCTCGAAGGTCTTCCGGTCACACCCTTCATGGATCGCGATAAGGTGACCAAACCGTCGTCCCAGGTTAGCTTCATCGGCCTAGTTCTCCTCCCGCTCTTCGAAGCTCTTGGCGAACATCTACCGGAATTGCAGGTAGACCTTATGTTTTTTTTTACACTCGACGATATCGCACGAGTTATCGAAGTTATGAATGTGAAACAAAATCCCAACATTTTTTTTTACAGGATCTCATAGTTCAACCGGTCAGAGAAGCTCTGGAATATTATCGCAAACTGAACGTGCGCTCAAAAAGGTCCGCCGGCACGGTACATTCGCGCTCACGCTCAACCGACGACGACATCACGGAGAATTTGATGATGGAGGATATGGAGAATATCGAGAGTTCCGATCCGGAGACCGCGACGGAAGTGGAGGTCAGCGAGAAAACGTTGAAGTTCAAGATCTCGACGGAGGGCTCGCTGGCTGGCCCGACCAGCGGTCGCAAGAGTTATCCCGGCAGTCGGAAGGGCAGCCGGGAGAAATCCTCGTTGGATTATCACAATCACGATTTGGCCAAGGCCGTTCGTGATCACGAGCGAGAGAGAAGACGCAGCAGAGGCGAGAACTTCGGCAGCGACCTGAGTTCGCCGGTTAGCGCGAGGTCTGCCGAGGGCACGCGAATCGTCGAGGAGATAGAGAAGGACGAGTCGGTTTTTTTAGATGTAAAGATCGAGGGCAAAACGCCTGAGGGAAACGGCAATGTCGTCGCGGCGGAGGCCCGCTCGCAGCCGATAAACAACGTGAGGAAGATCAGCAGCGTCATTGAAAACGATCAGGAGAGTAGATCGAGTCGCAGAGACGCGCACGGTAGTCGGGAATCGGTCGGTCTGCGATGTTGCTGCGACGACAAAACCGGGCCGAACAACAAGTCGTTACTTTCGCGATTGAGAAATTTCACGGACCGTTTAAGCATCAGCTTCGATTCCAAGGACTCGCCCGGTCCTAAACCGAAGCACGCGTCAAAGACGCTCAACAAGAGCAATTCGATAAGCAGCGGTTCGACCACCTCGTCGTCGAGGCATCACAACTCCTTATTTATATGCAAGCGTTGTAATCTTGCCAAGTCGTCGATCAAGGACAGCCACAAGGCGGCAATCGCGACCGTGGTGGAACTGTCGTCGGTGGACAAACGCGCGATGACTTTGCCGAAGGTGCGCAAGTCCACGGACTGCAAGAACAAGAGCTGGCGAACGGTGTTCGCCAAAGAGAAGAGGTCGTCCACTTCTCTGGAGGCTCTGCCGGCGGCCGGCGCTGACAGCTCGTTCTCCAAACATCGCAGAAACCTATCGAATCCCGAGGGCAAGTCGCAGAGCATGAAGGAGGTGAAGACGCGGCAGAATCTGGACATCGAGTTTCAGGAGATCGACGTGCGTACGAAGAAACAACCCGAGATCATAGTCAATCCCGACACCAGTATATGCGACATCGAAGAGGATCTCGGCAAGGTTGAGATTAGAAGAAGCTCGGCCAGTATGGAGGACATTTCCAAGATGGCGAAGCAAGCGGAGGCCGCCATACTGCTCGGCTCGCTGGATCCCAACAAAGCGGAAGAACGTCCTCACACCGGCAGTCTGGACTCGATGCTCTGCAAGGACGTGTCCAAGTCACGAAAAAAACATTCCGCTTTGTTCTCTTCACCCGCGACCACGAAAAAATCATCGCCCGGTTTGTTCTCGCGAATCAAATCCGGCATGAGCATCGACAGCACCCGGAGCAACAGCAACAGCGATTCTCTTCACGAACACGGCTCGCAAAGCGGGTGGATATCCTCGTTGACAGCTAGCTTCCGGCCGAAGAGGCATCCGAACGACACGCCGTTGTCCCCACATCCGCCGAGGTCGCCCAGCAGAGAAGAGATCAAGTGATACGTCCTAGTGGTCGAGGATTCCTCCGAGAAGAAGCTCGGTCTCCGCAGCTGGTGGCCCGAGAACTTGTTCTGCTGCAGTAGCTAAGATTCGAGCAAATAATACAATTCCTATGAAAACGGGAGGGGAGGGGAGGGAAGGGAGCTAGTCCAGTCTCGGAAGCATTCGGGACTGTCGCAAAAATTAGTAGAAAATGTGGTTGTTGAAGAGTTTCGTGAAGTAATTTCAGTCTCTCGACGAACGATTGTTAACTTTCCCATCGCGGAATTAATTATCAATTAATAATCGCGCTAAGGTAAAAAAAAGCAGTCAATTCGAACGAATGTATTTGCTCGAGCAAACCAATTATCCAATATACAATTACCGAGTGAGAATCGAATTGAATTTTTAATTGAATTCTTCTTTCGGAGGTATCCTCGCGCAAGATTGTCATGATTTTCTGTCAATTGAGTGCTTTTAGTCGCAAACGATTACACAAGAGAGAGTCGATACGTTTAATTATTGTGTGTTGGGACACCTACGGCCTGTGAAGAAAAACAAACAAACGAGAATGTATGCTGTGTACACATAGACTATTTTATTTATTGTCCGATTAAAGAATAGCCTAACCAGTAAAATCATTAATGTTGTTCTCGTTACTATGCATATATATATATATTTTATATATATATATATATATATGCATAAAAATAAAAATATAAAAGAGTGCAGATGTATACAGAGACACTAGAGGACATACGTACATACATCTCCATTGACACATGTGCATATTATACATATATATATATATATACACAACAATATAAAAGATCTATAGTGTATACGCGATGCGTACGCGAATAGTTTGTAAGTAGAAGAAAATGAAAAACAAAAAAAAAAAAAAAAACAAACAAACAAGTTGAGTTGAGCTCTGTTTGATGCGCGAGTTTTCAGGAACGACGATTTAAGGACGCGTGAGGTAAGAGAACGTTCGTCGGAGACATATATTTTTAGGACATTCTGAGCATCTTGTTTCTCTCTCTTTGTCTGTCTCTCTCTCCGTCGCAGTATTCTCCGAATTTCCTAGAAATATTGCGAAAAAAAACCTGTGTGCGATTATTCTGAAATTAATCTGAGACGATCTCGAATATTCTCTCGGGATATTTTCAGATTAGTTTTTTTTTCAATATATATATTTACGTATAAATAAATAAATATATAAATCAGATATTCTCATCTCACGAGCTATAGCTAATTAATCAAGGCGAAACGAGGAAATGGGGGAGACGCGCGTCAGATTAATTAAATTGCGTTTACAAGGCGACTTGCGCGATGATAAATCTCTCGTCGCTCGGTTTTCGGAGAGACGGTTGTTGGAAAAGAATCGCGGATTATCTTTTTATCTAGTCCAGCCACGCTCCCGGCCGTGCGTTTCACCATCGAAAACGGTTTTGAACACTTTTTAAGCGACAGTTTTAACGGAAAGATAAGAAATTTCTCGAGTGAACACGCCGCGTTTTTTCAGAACGTAAACTTTTTCTCTGTTAACAATTAAATCTCTCGCGGAAAAAGAAACACACATTTGTGTAAAAAAGAGGGGAGGAACGTAGCCTAACGGGGTGGTTCTTCTTGACGGACTATCTCTCCTTGTTTCGTTAAGAAAAAAAAAGAAAAACTCCTTTCGACGTGTAATTTCCGAATCAAATTTCCACACATACGCATGTTGTAACGCATACATAGAAACACACACGCTCAAACGTAATTGCACGTCTGCTAAACGACGTTCCGCTTTTTCATTTTTAGATGTTTATATTTTTATACTCCATCAACTGCGTCTGTACGGCGAGTGAAAAACCGCATGTATTGTTGAACTCTAGTCTTACGTTATTATCTTCAGACCGACCGCGCCGAGGTTTGAATGCGTTTATTATTTTGCGTGACGGTCTTCACGAGGAAAAAAAAACAAACACACACGCATAATCGATGAAGAGAGCGAACGAACGAGCGATCGAACGATTCTGCGTCAATTGCTTGACTGATTGTTTTAATCAGACGATTGTTTCCATTCTTCCTCTCTTTCTCACTTCTACGCCGTTCCGGAATTCGTGTCAGACACATGACAACGGAATGAAAATTAAGTCTGCGCGATAAGATCGTAATAAAAATTGACGATTTGCAACAAACTCCATGGAGGAGAGAAACTAATTTTTATTCGGCGAACGAAAGTCCCGCCGCAGAGAAGATACGAAATCGAGTAATCGTAACGAAATATATTTTTCTGTGATTCTTCCTCGAGGTTAAAAGTCTTTTTCTCATTGTTTCAAGAAAAGAATAAAAGATGCGAGCAAAAAATAAAGGGAAATACAGAGAAAAGTACAACCGATGTTCGCGAATGTGGGAAGAAAGTTAGTGTAGCGCGACGCGATATTTAGATAATCAACATTTTCCGCGACGTGAAAAAAAAAAAGAAAGAGCATTTGATTTCGATTTTTCGAGAGTCGAGAGAACATTGAACAATTCTGAGACGGAATTTTTTGTGTAACGAGATGCCGCAGTAAATGAAAGTATGTGAGAAGTAAAATCGCTCGTGAAATTGTCACTAAAGGATCGAGACTGAATACAGGATGTCCGTGTAAAAAAAAAACTGCAAATTATTATTGAAATAATAAGTCAGACGTTTCGATCCTTGGATCTTCCTATAGTTTTCTACACATACATCCTGTATTTAGCATTGGCCCTTTATCAAAAAGTATAATGCGAAGACGTCATTGTTTCAAAAACGTGGGAAATCCAAGTTACTGATTTTCTACTTCAACTCATGGAAAGCTGCTAAAAAAAAAAAAAGAAATTAAATTACGTTCTCGCCTTACGTGTTGTTACGCAAACGAACTGTGTAGATTAAATTCAAGCGGAATATTCCAATGTTTATTAAAACCTCTCCCGCTACGACCAAAGCGAATGTTCCTAAACGATATTTCTAACTCTATATCTAACAGGCAAAAATCAAATGCACTTTTGTCTTTCGTATCGCCTACCTTCTTTCTCTCTCTCTCTCTCTGTGCCTGACCGATATTCAAGACTGAAGTTGGACAAAGGTACCCAAATGACTAGTTAAAAAATTCTTTCATGCATATGAAAAACCATGTTAATAAAATAAAGCAACACATATCCAAGTTTTCGAATTTGACCGGAACGATAAATTAATGAAAAATTATCGCGCGAAATGTTTGTATGAAAAGTCGCAGTTTTTTAAAGTGTCTTCTCTTAACTTTTAAATGTATATTATATATAATACACATTACATGTATTTATCAAGAAAAATTTTGCGCGCGTGTTGTTTCGCGAAGTCTTTAAATAGTCTCGTTCAATCTCTCGATAGCGCCAACGCGTTCGGGTACTTTTTTCCAAAACTAGTCAACACAGTTTCTTTGTTCGCACAATTTCTTATCTACCTACCTACCGTGTCTTGACTACTCCACCCCACTAACAATCTCGATTCGCACAAGAGAAAACGATCTTGAGAAAATTTTTTCCACCTCACAGATCCGTGAAATGGAATTCAACCCGTTGCGAGATCGTTGTTTGATTCTCGCTTTTCCGATATCTCGTACCGCTTGTAAAATATTATTAAAATAACAAGTATTAAAAAAAAAAAAAAAAAAAATGACAAAAAGGAACACAAAAAATGGGCCAATCAAACCGGTAATACACGGTTCATCGCGTTTTACTCGTCAATTGAATATTTCTTCTCAATAGAAATTCTCTCTCTCTCTCTCTCTCTCTCTCTTGTATTCCAATTATATATATATCGTCGTGTCAATTATCCGGATAAAGTGTATAAAAAAAACTCGCTCGTATTAATCGCTTTCCGCCTCCGCTCGCATGTGTATCGGGGATGCGTTTTGCATTCGATTCTGCGCAGAGGCGCTCGACGTTGTTTATAATTGTATTTTTATCCTCTGACCAAAATTAATATCTTCAATCCACACTATACGTATACGACAACTCTCTATATATACATATATATATATATGTTTACCCGAAGTTACCAGATAATTCGAAATCTGTATATTGTATAAAGCTGAGCTTAGCGCGGAGGAATATTGCGTCTTTAACATTTTCCTTGTACGTGAAGCAAAAAAAAAAACGGCTTGAAGAGCTAAAGAAATTCGTCGCTTTATCGCTTTAAAGCCTTTTGAAACCGCACATTTTTACACGCGTCTTTTGATGATAATTACTTGAGCGGTGAAGCGCAAAGCGTTCTGTAATTGAAGAATTATGCCAAAAATTATGTGAGACGTTGTATTACACTTCGACGATGATCTGTGGTTCACAGCGTCGCGAGATCTTCTCTTTCATTTCGCATTCCGTTTTGATAATTGAACGTAATCGACAAAAGTAACCGCATACGAATGCGTTCGCACAATGACGTAAATGAAATGTCGGTGAGAATTAAAGTGTAATGCGTGTATTTTGAATAAAAAAAAACAAAAAAACAAAAAAACCGTAATTAACAGAGACTGTTGTTAAGATGCGGTGAGTTTTAACGAGCTGTATATTCAACAACTAGTGGCTTTAAAATGTCACATTGTTTAAAAAAAAAAAATCAAGTAAGCGACTTGTATATTATAGCGATTTCACGAATTGTCATCATTTAAAAAAAAAAACAATTCTCACAAGGAAGAACCTTGATCGATGTGTCTATCTGTGAATTCGAATAAAAAACACTCAAACATCACGTGGACAATTTCATGTTTCAAAAGATCTATTTTCTCCGTCTCTCGCCGTCCCTTTCTCACGCAGAGTTGTATTGAAAAAAAAATAATTAGGAATCGCTGAGATCTCTCGCTGGAAGAGGAGAAAGAAAAGAAATATCGGTCGTGTCGTGATCGTTGTGTCATTAATCATCTCATTGTTAGATTAATTATTATACGAAATTAAAATTATGACGTACATAGAATTCATGAACGCACGAAGCTAATCTCTCGTGTGTGTACATACAGATACGCAGGTGGTGTATATCTGTGTATTTTATATATACATATATACATATGGAATATTGTGTGTATGTGTGTGTGTGTGTGTATGAAGAAGAGAGAGAAGAAAACACTTTGTGTATGTATATATCTACGTGTATATGTGTGTGTAGAACATAGACACGTGTACACATACGTACACAATTGGTTCCGGAAAATTGGTTCGGCCGTCCGAGAAAATAAACGTATCAACAGTCGCGTAAGTTGCGTGATAGATGCAACAAGAGGTTCAAAATGTATTTTCAACGAAAAAAAAAAAAAAACAAACTTTACTTCTTCGCAACGTGATTTCGAATCGAAACATGTTGATGCGAAAAAATGATACCGACAAAAAACTACGCGGCAATTAACTTGACAGGTTTTACACTCGAGTACGTTTTTTTACAAACACTGTTTTTAGTTGCGCCATTATCGCGTCTGTTTTAGGCGAGCGCATTTTCCAGAGCGCTTGGTTTCGAGAGAATTTCATCGACGATGGAAAAACCTTTTACGCGTGTCTTAGAGAGCGGATTGCGGAACAAATTTTTCGTAAAAATACATTTTGACGACAATTTTTTCCCGTCTGTCACCATTTTACTCTCCACGATCGGACGTTTTAGACGGTCGAACACTTTCGGGACCGACTGTACGTTCAATTTGTGTGAACAAAGTAATTATACAATTATAAGTAATTACACACATATTTACCTGATAAATACGAGGAGGATGAACAAAAAACACACGCGTTAATGCTCGCGGGCGAGTTACTAGAGCGATATTATAATATTATTATTATACCGATACACTATATATAAATATATATATACATATGATATATTACAGTATTGTACGATCAAAGTGTGTATAATTATGTACGTAGAAGTATAGTAGGTCCATGTGTGAGTGTGTGCACGTGTATGTGTGAATGCGTGTGCGTGTGGCATGTGCGCTCGCGAAAAACACCCACACCCCATTGACTGATAGCTATTCCGCAGTGACGGTAATTACTTTCTCGCGCAATTGCGAACGAGAGGGATTATTCTCTCTACACACATCGATCGAGAAATATATTTCTCGGAAAAAAAAACAACTCGTCACTTTAGCACAGAGAAACACGCCGTGGTCGCAATTCAACGTGCGAAAAATCAAGCGGTTGTTTCAAACGTTTCGGAAAAACAGAAAATTGCTCCTACGCCAGATTATCTTTATGTAAATATGATCTTTTCGATATTTTTCGCGATTAAGTTACAGGAAAATACACTACAAAGTGGGAAAAGAGTCAATTGTTGCGCGTTATATTTGCGGAAATCGCCAGGAGATCGGTAGAATGCGAAACTCACCGTCACTAAAGAAAAGCTGCGTGCGAAGAAGAAACTAATAAGATACATATAAGATACTATCGATAAATGGTATCTGTCATTCCACTCGATTCCAAGATGTCGTAGTAGTTTTGTACGTATATATATATACACATGTATACGTTACACGTATATATATGTGTGTGTATATATATAGTAAATATATCACACATAGGAGCGTAATTTTAAGTAATATATAAATATATATCCACGTGGTTCCGCGCGAGTTCGCTGCCCGGCGAGTGGCCCCGCCCCACGTGGACGACGATCGTTAGTCTTTTTGTAAATGAGAGTAAGCGAATGAGAAAAAAATAAATATATACATATGTATGTATATAATAAACATGACGTACACACACACATATGTCATCACGCCGGAAAGCCGAGCTGGCTGTCCTCTACGTATAAAAAAACACGAAATATATCGTTAAATAAAGGAAAACTGATCATTCTGCCAGTGACAGAGAGATGCGTATTTGAAAAAAAAAAAAAAAACATTTCTCGCGTTATTCTTTGGTTGTTGTGACATCGAAGCGCCGCTGTTTGACTTTTCCAAATAAATGTCAATTCCGGAATAATTCCGATTTTTGTGCTTCTTTTTCTTCTAAGAGAAAAAGAAACGACAAAAAAAAAAGGAGACGGGAAAGTATTCCGAAAAGTCGCGCGCAACCACTCAGAATATCGATATTATCGTTCCGCTTTCTTATAGTCCAAAGATGGAACTGCGTCGAAATTTTGCGTAATACCAAAATAACTCGATCAACAAAATTTACAACGTTATCGCTTTTCCGCCCTGTTCGCCAGCGCTATGTCCACACTGGCGACTACGTCGCCAAGTTCACGAGAAGCTGGTCCGGTGAGTATACCGTGTCACGGGGTTCTTTTCCGTGCTGTATGCACACGTGCAGAACCGACACGCAGGGCAAACTCGAGCCGGCCGCTATGTCGGTCGCTACTTGCGATCGCGATTGCAATTTCGAACGTTCGAGCGTCAGTAAGTCGGCAGGAAAATCATTTAGAAACACGGGCAATGTTGTAACAAGTGATTTACGACCGAATCCGTCAGCGCTCCGATCGCCGTAATTTTGAATTCGATGAAGATATCGACGAGACATGGAATCGGGGAAGGGAGAGGGAAGATTATTTTGAATAAAAAATTACACGCTACGTTTATAAATTCTAAGAATGTCATGGCGTTGTACATACACTATGTTTATTTTTTTTAATATACATATATTTAATAGCCATACATCGACACATGGTGGCGTCATTAAAATTAACAACTTGCTATTTGAAATATTTGAATTCTAGCTTAGACAATAACACTACAATATTGTTACACTTTGCGTAGCATCGCTAACTAGAGTTTTTGGAGGTTGAGATACAACACGCCATTTAACGGCGACAACATAGCTCCTTTCGGGTCGATTTGGGCTGGTATCAAAGTCTTGCTGCTCGGTGATATCCTGACTTTGCTCACCATTTTGAGAACGATCAGTTTGGCCTGCAAGAACCCGAAACGATTGCCTGCAAAATATCCATCCATTTTTTATCAGGGTCTTTTTTGTTTTCGACACACCTTTCGTTATTCTAATTACTTGCCTATACACGTGTGCGGACCCTCTCCAAATGGGAAATAGACGCAGGGCGGTATGTTGCGTTTGTTCTCCTCGTTGAATCTTTCCGGATCGAACTTGTGCGGTTCGGGGAAATATTGCGGATCGAGGTGCATGCCGAGCATCGATATGTAAACCGGCGTGCCCTTCTCGAGCACCAGGTCCGAGTTTGGCACCTTGTAAGTGTCGTTCGGCATGCGATTCAGGTAGCCCAGTGTCGGGTACAGTCGCAAAGTCTCGGACACTACCATGTCCAGATACGGCAGCGACATGGCCTGAGAAAACAAAAAACCGTTGAAAACAATACGTCGAACATTCGCTCGCGCGACGGTTTTCTATTGAAATTATTGGCGCAACGGAATTCTCCCAATACCATGTCGTATGTGATTTTGCCGTCGTTCTTGTCGAGCGCCTCGAGAACCTCTTTTCTCAGTCTGTCCTGCATTTCGGGATGCACCGCGAGTTCGTACAACGCAAAAGTCGCCGTCGTCGAAGCGGGCTCGAAACCGGCCACGAAGAAACTCGCCGCTTGCGCCAACAGATCGTCTCCGTCAAATTCTAAAATAGTCGATTTGTAAAATATTATTTTCAAACGGTCGAATCAAACTTCAATTTTTTCATCGAACACACGTGTTGTTCATCAATCGGTGTTGTTGTTTGTAACTTACTGAATCCGTCAATAGTTTGATCGGCGTTATTTTGCTTGAGCTCGATTAGAATGTCGATAAGATCGTTTCGCTTCTCGCCGGTTTTCATGCGTTCGGTGAGCGTTTCCCAGAAAACTTTGCGGAAAAAAGCGGTAGGTTGCTCTCCCATCATCTTTACGCGAGCCATGCGAACGATGCTCGGCAGGAAGAATATCGAGAGCATCTCGAAACCGCGAACGATGTTGTAGTAAAATATCATCTTGCCGTATTTGCGGAAGTCGGCGTTCGGGTTCTTGAACGAGTTCACGTCGAGACC
The DNA here is from genome assembly GCA_014825685.1 of Pseudomyrmex cubaensis. Classification (NCBI taxonomy): domain Eukaryota; kingdom Metazoa; phylum Arthropoda; class Insecta; order Hymenoptera; family Formicidae; genus Pseudomyrmex; species Pseudomyrmex cubaensis. The sequence goes on from QVOA01023200.1 coordinate 15,530, forward strand.
GAACGCGGTGCTGCCTATGACGTCCGTCGTGAATTTAGCGGTCAATTCCTTCACTTCTATCTCCTTGCCGTTACCTGCCAACAAAAAATTTGATGATGACGTCCCATGTTTCTATTTTTCACGTAGGAGAAACACAAGAAACCTCGAGTTTTCGTTTTCGTTTCGTATACCAGGATATTTCTCATGTGTGCGCGCGCGCAAATTAGTAAGAAAAAAAAAAGGAAACTTACCTTCGAGACCCAACGCGTCAAGATGCGCGCCTAAATGGTCAATGCATTGTGTCATTAAATGAAACATTTTCTTCATTTTGCCGGACGTGAAGAACGGCGTTAGCTTGACTCTAAGAGTTTTCCAAGACTCGTCTCTCATAAAGAAGAGATTGGCGTATCCCAAACGATCGCTCGGATCCGCCGTGTTGTACCGGTTGTTGAACTGACTGAAGTCCTTGACCAAGATGTTCTTGACGAGTTCACGATCGCGGACCAGCAGGAACGGTTTGTCAAATATGTAGAAGCCCATGTAAGGCAATCCTTTCGCCTGATCGTACAGCTGCTTCAGATAATCAGCCGGGGATTTCTTCAGAAGCAGACATTCCGCGAAATTGCCGAAGAAAGGCGTGGGCGTAATTTCCAAGACTCCTCGTTTCTTCCAGTATTTGAACTTGCGGGTCATGTAGAGATAGGCGGCTATCATGGTCGTTGTCAAAATTATCAAGCCGTCCAGACCCCAGTGTGACGTTATAATCGCCATCGTGTAAAAACGGTTTGTAAACAAATGTGTATCGTCCGCGCGTGTCTGCAGAACAAAAAATATTAATCACAAGAGACGCGAAGAAGAACGTCTCGCGCCAAGTATATATCTTTCAGAACTATCGCAAAAAAGTGCAATATGTGAAATTCACCGACACGTGTCTCGTCGACATTGTCGATGTTACATTTTCACATTTTAAACGTTTCAATGTTTTTTCTCGATTTTTTTTATCGCCATTGACCGACATTATATTTTTTGCTTTACTCTTAATTAAGTAAATGTATCGCTTTCGCGCACGTGGTGTAATTTTGTCATTTACTCTCCGATAAAAGCAACGAGTTTGTCGCGAGGTCACATTCGTATATAAGGAAATAGTTTCACTGATGTTGCAGAAATAGCACTTTCAAGTCAAAATAAAGCAAGACTTTGTATTGATGGATTTTGAATATAAAAAATCGCGAAATAGAGGGATGATCTGTAAAAAAAAAAAAATAAAATAAAACAAGCAAGTGGAAAAAATGTTGTAAATACAAGCAACTATATAAAAGCAACGCGTTATTCGCAGCAAAACATTTTCTATCTTTATAAAAGTATGTTAAAAATAAAATATGTAAGTTTATTAATAAACATAACAATGTAATTTACGATAATTTCTTTATCTCTTATTGTTAATACTACAATCTGTCTTAATACAGAAAGTAGTTGGGAACGCGGTAAGACTTTTATAGTCTCACAAGATGAGCGACTATAAAAGTACTCTCTTATCTACGAGAACGTTTTCTCGTTGATAAAGAGATAAAAAAATTATACAACGTCGCGGTCTCGAAACTCGATATCGCGAAATGTCAATCAAAACAATGTCGAGAGAAGATGTTAAAATGTCGATAAAATGTCAGCGAAAAAACGTAACGTCGATTAAAAACAATGCGTGTCGGCGAATTTCATGTACAATATATCCCACACCATTTGACAGCATAAATTTTTACGAAAAGAAATATCATCAAAATCGGCTCTTGCAGTTACGAAATTTTTATGACAGAAGACGCTGCTGTGTGCGTACAAGTAAAAGTTTAAGTATTTTTTTTTTTTAACTTTGTTTTATTTCGACTCGTGCAAATGTAAGGAGAAATAGACGCGATTTGTTCTCAGCGCAGCTGATTCTCTCACCTTAAACCGAGGGAACAAACTATTCAGATATCGAATTTACCATCTGATACGTTATACGGAGAATGTAACACAACCGACTAAATTTGTACAATGTACACGCGGCTGTATTTATATGTTAGGATGACTCAAGTTTTTATTGCGAAGAATCTGAGAATGTAACTTCATATGCTGATGTGGAGGAGCCACCGCTCCTCCCTCTTCGGTCTATAGAAATAATTACTCCTCAACAAATTGATGATTCTTGACAACGAGACGAGAAAAAAAAATTGGAAAGAAATATTTTATTATCACATTCAATTACACGTGCGTCTTTTTGCTTGAAACAATTCGATAAACTCAGCAAATAACAAAACATCTGATCAAATTGTGTTTTCGGGTCGTCAGATTTGCTATCTGAAATGTTCGATAAATCCCCTTTTATCTCTTAAAAACTCAGATAGCGATCAAAAATTGATTGATCGTCCGAAAATAATAATTGTCCGAGATGTTTGATAAATCTTTTATCTTTTCTTATGTAATTTATATAACGTATTTATGTTTAATTAATTTTATAACTTCAAATCAAAATTTATAATAGTTGAGTTTTTTTTTTAATTCGCGTATATGAAATTTGTTGTGTCCGATATGTTAATGGTTGTCTTACATTTTTTTTTAATACGTTTTTTTTCACGTAACGTATTTCTTCAATGTTAAATGGAAATGACGCATTGATTACGCATTGAATGTATAATGAATGTACATTATATCAGTCGAGATCTAACATGCACTTCAATTTGATTAAATAACACATGCGCGTCACTTTAAACTTTACTTTTTATATACACAAGTTACATAAATTTATATAAATTTAATAAATATACAAACTTGTGTTGCACATTACACAGTTTTAATATAATAATTTCATAGTATTGGTTTACAAACTTTTACTTGCCACACGAAGATGCGACGAGAGTTTTAAAACACGTTAAGATTTATATTAAAAACTTCATCAAATATAAGATTTATATTAAAAACTTCATCAAATATATTTTATTATATTTATTTAAATTTTTGTCTTCTACAATAAATAATCTCGGTATGTAATTCGTCACAGATTTCTCCTTCGCACGCACTTCAGTCGACGCACTAGTCGCTCTTTTACTGAAGTTTCAGTAATGCAGCGTCTCTCTATATATGCTTGATATGCTTCACAACACTTCTTTTTGTAATCTCGAACCGCGCTGAGAGGGAAAGAAATCGCTCTCAATATCTCACAGTTCTTTCGGTCTAATAATAAAAAGAAAACACACATCGTGTAAAAAAAAAGACTGATTGTGCAGTTCGCAATTAAGATTCTATCGTATATTTATACGACATTGACACGTTATTTCCACTTCAATGATGCAATGAAGTACGTGAATGCACGCACAAAGTTGTTTTATACGCGCGCACAATTCATTAATCATATAATAGTCGGTGCTTGCCGATAAATAACTTCTTCTATTGGTACTCATCTCTAGAAAATGATGCGCAATAATAGTTATCTGTTGAACTTTTGTAAAAATGTAACACATTTATCGACATATGTTTATTTATAGACATTATCAATATCGTGCATGTGGAACGTTGATTACGTGCGCACAGACGGCACGATTTAATTTTTTGAATCGAAAATGACCGCGTTGAATTTATCTGCAATTTTTTGAATATTAAGGGTGTAAAACTAAAAAATATATATATAATATATATATATACTATTACAATAAATAATATATACCACTATTATAATAAAAAATATATTTTACTTATCTACAACAAGGCTAGATTCTAGATTTAGCGCCACACAAGTCGCTACATTTTATGATCTGAGTCTCAAATAAGTAAATAAATAAAATACATAAATATCGTAGCCGTAAAATTAATTACACGTAAAAATTTCTCTGTTTCTTTTTCTCCTTTTCTTTCTCCAATTTTCTAATATATAGAAACGATTTAACTCTAATTTTTTCATTAATTAAATTAATTTACTATATCAAAGATATCGTGTAGAAGTAATTAAGATTATTCGCAACGTCTCTTCAAGATAGATAGTTTATCGCGTACTTTTTTTCTTTTTCACAAAATAAATTTTATTTCACGTTCGACGCGTCGGTAGTTTCTCTTGTATCTTTTCCTCCGATCTTTTTTTTTTACGACAAGATAAGTTTCAATTTGCAAAACAGCTTCAAAGCATATCAACTTAAATATTGACGTGACGGGTTAAATTGCCATTCGTGAGGTCTCGCATTTTCCAGATATACGCAAGTAAGTCTAACACACGCGAGTTGTTATGTACGGGGTGTTCGAAAATCGTCATATCTTTCGATCGAATATCCGGATCTTTGTGTTGAAGAGAGAGGATGACACGTGACGCAAAGCGATTTTAGAGATTTAAAAATTCATGACTCGATTACGGAGAAAAAAAAGAATACGAAACAAACAGTTGAAAAAGAAACGTTGCAGGAAAATTACGTCAACATAAACAAGTTGACTCTTTTACAGATGTACAAAAAAAATTTCAGTTTTGCTCTAATAATAATAATAAGCGAAAAGAGATGGAAAAATTTATTCTTGCTTGAAAGCCGAAACGATGATGGATTAGAGTTTTAAACTTTCGAGACACCGCGTGCGTGCGCACGTAGCCGCGGGAGGACAAACTCGAATACACATATTAGAGATGTACCGCGTACTAGCGGGCATCTGTAATGTCTGTTACGAGGCAAAGTACAAGCTTCTCGGCTTGGCACGTAACGTGCCGTGCCGTACGGGGAAAAAGTTTTTAGGCACTCATCTCGTTGATTTCAGGGCAGACGGATGGATTAACGACATGGGAAGTGGTGCCGACTGCTTGCCAGTAAACGATACGTCGATACACGATGATTGACGGAAAGTGCCACTGTCAGCAAAGAACAGTGCTATTTTACGCGGCAGTATATTATTTTACGAATTGATTGATAATAAATTAACGAGCTGATTGATAACAAATTGCAGCGTTGTACACAACATTACGCAGCAAGAAAAGCATATCCCTTTAAGTGGTTAACAGTCGATATTTTAGCTCTTACGTTAATAAACCTAATAATATCTTTTTCTCTCCCACTACGATCGTAACTTGTTTCTCTCGTTTTGCAAAAATTTATGTTGATAAAAAACAAAAAGAGAGAAAGTTAACTTCGATCTTGTTGAAAAGATTAGACGTAATTCGTATATAATATTTTTAATTTCCGTTTAATATTATTTTTATATAATTTATATTTCCATGATTTTGTTATAAAATTTCATCTTTTAATTTTGTTATAAAATTAAGAATCCGAACGTCAGAAGAACCGCTTCGAGACGCTGTATAATATTCACGACAGTGAGAAACTTCAATCCCTGATTTTTTTTATCGACAAGAAAGTCACGTAATGAATACGCGAGATTTCTACCGCAGACCTGTAATTCCTGGCAAATATCAATTTTCTAGCGTATCATTTCAGAGTGCAGAAGTTTCACGTTTGTTTTTTTTTTTTTTTTTTTTTATTCGCCACTTGTTCACGCGAGTGACACTCAAAGACTCGAGAGATGTCTTCTTGCGCCGCTTGGCGCAAATTCCTCTGCTCGTGTGAAAAAATGTGAATTAGCATATTTATCAAACAAAACAGAAACTGTTGCGACGTTAGAAGCCAATTTCGAGACGTCTTTTCTGTTTACGTGAAATACACACCGCAAGTTATGAATAATACATCGTCATAGATGCGTATTTTAATAAATGTCCCGTCCGTTACGTAACGAGCTTGTTCGCATTTACGCTTGTACAAAAAAAAAAAAATAATCCGCAGAACCTCATTAGATATTCGCACAAAGCTGCGAATGAACATCTAATGAGGTTTTGTTCTGCTCGGGCGATATTCATCAATTTTACCGTCCACTCGGTCATCAATCAATTACATCTCGGGACACTTGATCCAATCAGATGTTCATCAAAACAAAACATCGTTCGCACGATCGCAATCTTTGTACTGATGTAATGTTTTATTGCGAAGCAATTACTCATTATCGATTGCAATAACAATATTATTGATCCAAGACTTTCTCAAATTAGAAATTTTGCGTAGAATTGTAACAAATTTATTTCTTGTTTCTCATCAAAAATCGTGCGATTCGAAATGTTTTGCAACATCCTTTCAAGACGTGGACGCCGTATTCTTTTTCTTCTTCGCGAGATAAATTTATCGCGTTCGATTTTCGGTGGCTCTTCGTATTTTTTTTCTCTCTTTGCGACAAGTTTCGATTTGCTTCAGAGCGCATCGATATTGACGTGACGGAAACGTGTCGATACATATATATAATTTTTTTTCCACAGATTACGTACCGATGTGCTCTTTTTTTTTTCAACGATTGCGTACAAGCTGCCGCGCCGGTCGGAACGGGAGTGTAATTACAACTCGCCGCCGTGAAGCCACACATTACACAAGCGAAAAACCGCGTCACGCGTGAGGTCGCGAAAGGTCTCTCTCTCTTTCTGTGATGGCTACTGTTTCCGCGCACGCGATCCTAAGGCACGCAGAGTCCTTAATTTCCCGCGCGAGTAGATTCTTTTCGTTTCGCGCGATCGCGCCGCGGTTTCCTTCTCAAGCGAGCGAGCGAGCGCAAACTTTTCCCCGAACGTATCGCTTCCCCGGGCGTATCGCGACCGACAAAGTAGCGTGTAAATATACGCTCCGTTTGGCCTTTCGACCTCATCGACGGGCAAATCTCGCGAAACCTTCGAGAGGAAGAAAAACGCAACGAGGGGGGAGGAGAGATTCTCTCTCTTTATCTCACGCGAATGTCTCGTATCTCGAATCTCCTCCTCTTTCTCTTCCCCTCTCGTTATCTCGGCGGATAATAAGATCCGATATGTTGTACACGCGGGCATCTCGTGGTTCGTTCGAGAGAACGAAATTGCAGGGTCGATGCACAACTCTCTGACGAGTGAGAGATTTGCGGAAAAGAGCGACCGCTCGCGCGAGTGGTCACGTCACAAGTGACGAAGGAAAAGAGCGCGAAGAGTGGCGGCTTTAAAGTAATTCGCTAACGACCGTATTTTTTATTTCCCGCGTTTAGAATAACCGCAAGTCGATACTCGATATTTCTCCCTCTAGGAAAAAGTCTTTCGCGTTGATACACGAAAGTGATGCCGGTAAAATCACGATCTGTTTCTCTCGCGCACAGGTCTCGTATAGTCGCTGCAGCATTTTTCGATCGCTCGACAATCACCGCGACAAGATAAGATATTGTACCGGTGTCGGTACGGGAAAAAGCGTCGGTAAACCGTGGCGGATATATCAACGTCCGCGTCAGGAAAGATTTAAAGGAAAAGCCGACTGGTTGGCGCCACAATGGTTAGGTGGCACAGGTGTGAGAGTTGGTTTAAGTCGCTGTTAGAACTCTCGAACAAACGTTTGACATTGAAGTATTAAATACATGTAAACACAAAAGAAAGATAAAACGAAGAACTTGATTAAATTTGAAGCTGACGAAAGTCCGATGTGAATAATTTATTCACTTTGTTGTAACAAAAGAATTGTCCGCCGAGTCTGACTCAGAAAAACTAGGATATGATTCGCACAATGTAAAAAAAAATTATAACAAACTCGATCGAAGTTGCGTTCCTTGCAGAAACATTGAAATGAAATTTCTTCGCGCGTGCGCTTTAATCGATTTTCGATTCCGTTCGAGAGTTTTATTCGTCGCATCCGCAACGAGAGATCATCTTTATTTCATTCCGTACCTCCGAAATCATTTCGCCGATTGTAGGTCCTCCCTTCCTTTCTCTCTTTTCCTCCCGGTCTTCTCTTCTTCAACCACATCATTCGGAGCCTTGGGCATGGATTATACGGTATATCGCATCGGTTCGTCTCTCATGAATTAGGCATCGGACAAGTTAATGAAAGTTTTCCCAGGCACAATTTCGTATAATAATAGACCGGATGATCGCCGCGCCTCTTTCGGGATAAGAAAACGGGGGGATGTGCGCGAATTTCGCGTTTGCCAAAAATTTCTTTGAAATTATGCGAACAACTTGCAGCGAGCCGTAGAGTTTTTTAAATATTGCACAACCCTTCTCTTGTATTGTATAATCATCAATGTTAATTTACAAACAAATCGGAATTGTTTCAAATATTTAACAAAAATGCGCCGCGAGATTTTTTCACTTTTAAATCCGAAAAGCATCCGAAATGGATTTTCAAATTAAATGCAATCCGAATTATAAATTGCGTTGACACTTTAAATAATTATTTCGCACGTACGCGCTTCTCTCATTGACCGGACTGTTTCTCTTAACAATATTAAAAGAAAAAAAAATGCGTGCAATTTTAAGTAAATTAATTTCTTAAGATTGTTTTATTGAATAACGATCGGAATTGTTTCAAATATTTAACGAAAATGCGCCGCGAGATTTTTCCACTTTCAAAACCCAAAAAGCATCCGAAATGGATTTTCAAATTAAATGCAATCCGAATTATAAATTGCGTTGACACTTTAAATAACTATTTCGCACGTACGCGCTTCTCTCATTGACTGTTTCTCTTAACAATATTAAAAGAAAAAAGATGCGTGCAATTTTAAGTGAATTAATTTCTTGACATTGTTTTATTGAATAACGATTCCCCTCACACATCGTCAAAGGTGCGAAGACGAAGAAGAAGAAGAGCTTCGCGCGATAGATCCTCCGACGATGGCGAGGTACATCACAAGTACCCTTAATGTCGCGTCCTGACTGACGCATTTATGCTCGACGTCGCGTCGATGGATCAGTGCGCCGGCATGCATGATGCACGATGTTTAATGCATGCCGTTTCGCCATTGCGCTACGTCGGGGGCGTAGAAAATTGAATCGGGATTCGGATCGATACGAGACGGTGCGGCTCTCCCTCTCTCTCTCTAGTGGATGTTCGCTTATCTGTTCGCTACCTGGACTCGAACAGTGTACCGTTGCCTCGAATAGAAACGACCGATTCGCTTAATCGGCCGCGCTCGAGCGTGAGGGGGGACTTCGCACCGAAATACATCGAGAGAGAGAGAAGCTTCTTATCGCGCGTTTAATGCCGCATTTATCACCATCTAATTTCTTTCTTCTGTTTTGCGTTAGATACGCGCAAACGGCGAAGGAGATGGTCACCCCCCGGCGATAAGAAAAATTGTTCGATCGTTGAACCGCTTGAGAGTCAAGTTTGTTCATCGGATTTGTTTACACGAGAATAAACGCGACGGTAATAACGAAGGATTTGTCAGAGCATAATGTGAATTCATAATTAAAATATATTTCTTAGATGTCGAATCAATGGCAGAGCAAATGGATTTTAATAGACGGAAGAAAAGATGGAACCAAACGAGAAGACGTTTGCCACCGACTCCTCGCGCCAAACCGTAAATACGCGTCCAAGTCTGCGATCTCACGCGTACACGCACATAAATAATTGACAGAGCGCATAAATAAATATTCCGACCGGTCGCGGCCGTTTTCTCCCCGGGAGGAAACTACCCCGTTCCCGGACAACAACTGCTACTAACCCCGGGGAATTTATAACAGAAAATACACGCAATAAAATCGCTCGTATCACGGCATCGCGACACCAATACGCACGCAATAAAATGTCGGCCTGGACATCAGAGAGAGGAGGAACCGCCCCTTGATGCGCGCGAGCGCACGGGACGTCCTTTAACCCGTCGGCGCGATTTAAATATTATCTTGTAAGGGGGATGGATTTAATGCATTTATAATTGTACACGGGAGTGTAAGGGCGGGCCCCGGGTCATCGGTCGGACATCACTGACCCTTCCAACTGACCCCGGGGTCATCGTCCACCTCCGGACTTGTAATCTTTTCTTTTTTTCTGTTTTTTCCTTTTTTTTTTCGGAAGCTCGGACACTTCACTCGGAAACTACCGAGTCGATCGTCTGAAATTTAGGGCACGGGCCCTACCGGTTTTACCGCGCGGCCCTTTTGGCCTATATTTCTGCGCCGGTCACGAAGGGTTCCGCTTCCTTGATCGCCCGCGGGGTGAGACTTCACGTCCCGGATGGACGCGCGAATTTCTAAAGTGCATGTAATTACTTTGTGTGTGTGTGTGTTTTTTTTTGTTAATAAAGTCATTTCTGATCATTTTAAACTAATAATTCGAAATTAAAAAATATGCGACACACTTTCGCGCCTAAATATTTTTTCCTAATAAAAAAATAATAAAAAGACCGTTTTCTAAAAAAACTTATTCTTTGATTATTTTCTGTATTTTTGCAACTATCTGACGATTGTTTCTGTAAAAAAATCAAGTGAAAAAAAAAATCCTAAATTTTCTACAGCAAGAACAGAGACGAATAAATATAAATAAATTACAAATCTGGTTGACGAGGAGAAGGGATCGCATGATCCGCACAACCGTCGACGGTTGGCCGATCGCTCGGTGAGAAACGAAACAACGACCGTGTCTCTACCCGCGCACACACGTTGGAAGCAGTCCAGGCGTTTTAATTTCGGAAGACGTTGCAATATAACGGTTCCCAGTGAAATGGAATCGCAACCCCCAGGTTGCACCCTCGACATCCTGGTGTTCAGTCGTCGTCGTCGTCGTCGTCGTCGACTCTTTCGTTCAAAGCGGACCCTTTCTAATTGTTCGGGAGGGCAACGTTGCGCGAATCGCATGCATTACGCATGAATGTCTGACCGCGCTGATATATAGAAAAGCGCGCCTGCAGGCACTTACTCGCACAGGTAGAATAACGTTCGAATAAAAACGCAAAGAACGTCGCGCCGCGGAGAAAAAATCTCTCATTTTGACGATCAAACGACGTAGTTGCACGAGCGCGCGTTACGATCGCAACAGCCGCACAATGGATTTTTTCTATAGCTAATGTGCAAACGCACGTTTTCTTATCAGTCAGCCGGACCCGATATAGTCCGGAGTTGTATGGCTAATTCCTTCTCTCGCTTTTATAACAAAGTTGCAACACGCGCCAGATAAACATGCTATCAAACTCGTTATACAACTCGTCATGTGATATAATCTATCAGCTTTGTGTCATGTTTTGTTCAATCTATCAGCTATTGTTTTTTTTTATCTCTACTTCCTTTTCTTGGTTTTCCGAACCAACAACTTATCACACTCTTGCGGGACGGAGATAAAAAAAAAAAACATTTTACGTCGGTGGAGGAAGAAAACAGCTCCGGCGCCAATTATCGCGCGCGCGTGCACGGTGGACACGTGATATGTAACGCGCATGAATTTCGGAGGACACGTCCGTTTCTTCCGGGCGAAGAGCCACCGGCGGGGCTTATATTATTAGTGTCCTCCGCGGTACCCCTGTCCGACGCCATTACGCTCGTCCACCTTGGTCCTCGCGCATTGTTCTTCTAATTTATGCCAAGGTGGGTCCTCTAGCCGGCGCTCTAGCCGCCCGTTTCTCCCGCCACCCTCCACCCTTTCCGCCCTTTCTCTTTCTATTTCTACTTCTCTTCGCGCGGCGCGCCTTGAATTATGGCGGCAACGCCACTAAATCCTCCGAGCTAATTGAATTATTGCTCGAATCACGGCGCGGCGTTCACCTTACGAAAAAAAAAACGGAGGGAAAAAGGTGAAAAAAAAAAAAACGAGATTTCTCCTCCTTGCACTCTTCTGCCCCTCCCGGTCCTCGCTCGCGGGAATGGTCTCTCTCTCTCTCTCTCTCTTTCTACTTTGCCGGCGTGAATTTCCGGGAAATAATTTCGTGAGTGCGTGAGACTCGATCTCGCGCCGGAGGTGAGCTCTCAAATCTGAGAGATCAAACTCGCTTAAATTGGGGTTATCCTTCGAGAGATCCTCTCCGATCGCTCTCCTCCGGACATTTCTTCATCATTGCGCATATACGGAATTCGTTCATTCGTTGGTTTGAACACACTTTGCATTTCGGAAGGAACTAACGGAGGATTATAACAGTTTTCGAAGATTAATATCTACATGTTTCCGAGCATGTGTGTGTGTGTGGAAACACTTGACTTTCCGAGATTTCGCCGCCAATCTCCCAGGGGAGATTCTTCAGAAGGTGAGCCTCGGGCAAGAGAATACACACATTTGATAGATATTGATAAAATACGCTCCTTTTGCATGTATTTTTTTTTTCTACACGGTATATAATCTTCAAAAAATGGGAGACTATATGGCCGATATTCATAGTCGAATCTCATATCTGAGATCGCGTCTCTGAGTTCATCTTCAGACGCTGTGTCGATTTTCGGGTCAGTACTGATTTTGAACTTTTTCGATTTTTTATCGTTTCTTGTTGTTTGTTTGCGTATTAAAAATCGACAGACAGATAAATCCAGGCGACAGATAAATCCAGGCGCCTGAATGCGTAGCCGATAAAAAGGGCTCATAAGGATTGTATCTTAGGATAAAAAACTCAGAACGATCTTATCTCTGATATAAGATCGGAATGAATACCGTCTGCATATGTACAACATTCCTTACCGCATTTCCTCTGAAATCACGCGCGTTTAAAGTTTAAATGTCAAATCGATAAACGATGTATCTCGTAGCTTCGGCCATCGGATAAGAGAAGACGCGCTTCTCGCGTGTGTATATCTCGCAAACATTCACGTCGTCGCCGAATCGGCAGATTTACGACCTCGTAAAGACATTTATGAGATATTAGCGCGATATAAATGAGTAATGAGACGATGACGCGTCGCGGTATTAATATGATAATTCGATCTAGCCCGGCCCGGCGGGAATTCGCCACGCGTGTGTCGGTTTTCTTTTTTATTTATTTTTTTTTGTAAAAAAACACGGCGACAAGAATAAAAGGCGAAACGGGAGAGAGGGAGAGACACACTCTCTCGGCTCAATCAAATTCGAGAACGTTAATTTCCCTACCCCCCGCTCGCGCGACAGTCGGATATTGTTATTGCGACACCGCGCGCGATCGCGCCGATCGGCGATCGCCGATATCGCGCCGGTGCGTCCGTACGCTCGGTTATGCTCTTTAAAGCGGAATCTTTAATTCGGCTTTCCGAGAAGCGAGCAATCAGATCCGGGCGCGTTCGGTCGCCTTGAGAAGATCGACGAAAGGCCCGCCGACGACGGCGCGTTTAATACCACGTTACTATTTATAGGCGCGCGCGATGGATCATTGATCATTAGTATATCAGATTCGCCGAATGTGCGCAACCGCATCGGCGGTGGTCTCGAAAAAGTCTCGGGAGTAATAAATGGTTGCAATACGCGACTAAAGGAAATCGATGGACTTTGCGAAATCTTTTTTGCCTCGCTAAATTCTGTCGCGCTTACGCAAACTCGCAGACGAAAAAAAAGAAATAAAAAAAACACACACACACAACACGCCGATGTAAATGTGCATCGCATCAATATTAAAATTATATCCTCCGGGAGAGAAGAGACCGTCACGTTTGTTTTTGAGAATAATTGTCGAGGAGAGAATTAAGAGAGACGTTTCTACGAATCGGAGAGCAAGTCGTAAAAAATAAAAATAAAACGTATTTTTTGAAAGTCGAGTTTGAAAAAATATGTACGGAACACACCACCCATCTGAATTATTAATAACGTACAGGAAACTGATGATTATATACGCGCATTCTTCTCCCCGGCGGAACGTTATAATAGATCGATAAAAGAGAGGAAGAGAGCTTCTACTAGAAAGTAGATACTAATCATATGTATTATCCTATATCTATCCCGAAGGAACCGTTTCTGGTCGATTTCACTAGTGTATAAATCTCGCGGGAACGATCATCAGATAATATCCATAAAATGGTCCGGCGTATTATATATCGCGTAACCTTCAGCGGATTCGAACTCTTCCTCTTTCGTCGCATTCTTCCCGTTTTCATTGAGCTGTTTTTGTCAAAAACTTCCGTTTACGCAAATTTCTTGCGTTTCTCCGTCGACGTAATTGAATGCGATATTTTTGAGATTATCTCAACAACGGAATTGGTCCGCGTATACGTAACAACTTTTATCCCTGGACTGTCTATCGATTGATGTTTAATTGGCACGCAAGTTTCTCGCGAGATTATTTTTCGCTTTCCGCTCCGCAATATATAAAAAAAAAAAAAACAGCGGACCTTAAATTCTCGTCCAACCTTTTCTCTAAAGGTTGGACGCGCGTCGCTTTACTTAGACACCGAGACCGAAAGTAACGACCGCGTTTTATCGTCCGTTACATAATTTTACCTGACGGCGCGGGCTCGAGGAAGAGGCGCGTTGTCCGTTACGCTTCTTTCCTTACGCGCGGCGCTACGCGTAAGAAACGACAATGCCGGAGTCCGTCGGTCGCGCAGTCCGTTACATGGTATCACTATTCCAGAGACAGGGGTGGCCTTTATTAACAGGCTGCAGCAACGGATAACGAGGACACGGGGATCGGACCTGGCGCTGACCCCGGGGCAATATCCTACGTCGCCTCGTCGACGACGACCCTAAATTAATATTCAAATCTGTACGAAACGGTTCTCCGCGCTCCGAGGATCCTCCTAACGGACGAACGGACACCATTGTCGTGTGTGTGTGTGTGTGCGCGCGTCCTCAAGTGTCCTCGTCCAAGCTCGTCCTACGATTCGTCTGATTCGATTTCTCTCTCCCCACTTTACCCTTTGCGCTGGCCGCAGGTCCTTCCGCAGGATTCATTGTAGACGGAGTTCTTCTTTTTTTTTTACTGTTTTTTTTTTTTTTTTGTTCAATGAAACGACGTGGCCTCTCATTGGCCGGCGCACGCTGACGGACGCTGGCGAGCGATCCAATTATTACGTGCGTTCGTGGCCGTGCGATTATCTCGTCGCTGCGATCGATGTAATTCTAGATCCTATGAGAAACATTCCGAGGGAACCTGTCTCGCCGCACGATTTTTTGATTATTGCGCAATGTTTTGCAACTGTTCCGCGTGCAAAGCTACTAATATAAAATTCGGAATGATAAAATTCGCGAGATGAGCAAAATTAAAAAGGCATCGAAGTGATTTCATTCTATAAAAACTTTTTTATCGCAAGTAGTTTTTTAAGGTTTTACCCAATAATGTGATTACTTGAATTTATCAGTGCGTTAATTAATGTCGCAAATTTTATTGCTGCTCGTCTTCAGATTGTTTTTTTTTTGTTTCCGAAAAAAAAAGAAGGGAGAGACGTGTCACGAAATTTAGTGTATTTGCGTTTCTCATGCTTCTTTCATTCCGTCAAATGACGCTTTTTCTCTCGAGGTCGCGGTCCGTTGCGAATCTCCCGACTTTCTGACATTTTCACGGTGCGTGTGTCGTGTTTGAAACCCCCGTAGCGCGATATATCCTCGTGCACTCGCAAAAGAAACGAGCGTCGTCGAAAGAAGCAACGAGCAAGAAAAAGCAACAAGACGAGGGAGGGAGAGAGGGGAGAGAGAGAGAAACATAATCAGACCCTCCCCTGTAGGAGATTCCGAGGGAAGAATTCGGCGAGTAAACATGTTCCCGGTTGTGGGGAGGGCTCCATTTCTGGTCAAATTGCGGACAAATGACCGCGCCTCAATGCACGGAGGTTTTTTTTTCGGAGGTGAGGGAAAAAAAAAAGAAACGAGAGCGCGCGCGGAAAAAGAGATTGCCGCGCTCCCTAAGTCAGGGTTATTCGCGCGCCGTATATATCTCGCGCGTGAAAACGCGGAAGTAAGCGAAGGAACGCGTGGCGAACGAGATAGAAAGAGAGAGATTCTGAAGAAAAAAAATTGGGAGGGATGAGGAATAGAAAACGCGCGGCGCGCATTGTCCTTGCGACGAGTGGAATCGTGAAATACGATCGGCTTTTAGTAAAATGAGACCAAAATATAGGGTGTCACTCGGGTTGCACCACATTGCCTTCTCTATGTGTGCACCCCCTTCTCTCTCTCTCTCTCTTTCTCTTCAGTTTTTCTTTCTGCTTGCTTCCGACAGAACGAGCATTTATTTCTGCTCTTTTCACGCTTTTTCTATTAATTTTTTCCGCGGATTACACGCGAGGAAAAACCCTTGAAATGACCATTTGGTTCCCGTTCTTTCGAAAATTCGTTCTGACACAGCGAAGCGAAAACCGATTGTTCTCTGATCTTTGACCGATCGCGTGCGTTTTCATTTACAATTTACGCATGAAGTTAAAAGACTAACTTTTTTCTAAAAGAAATAAAGTGCTCGATATCAGATGCATTTTTTTCTCTCTCTTTCTATAATAGTTCTACAAGTTTTCACTAAAACCCTATATTTTAATTAAAAATGTAAAATACACACACTGTCATATCTCAAAGTTATTGCAGAAACTTGTCAAAAAACTGAACTTCAAGTAAATAGGAAGAAAATAAAAAAGACAAAGATAATATTCAAGAAAGGCTAAAAAAAAAAAAAAAAAAAAAACGAACAGAGCACAGAACAAAACAGAACAAAAGATTACGGTCCTTACATATTTTAGGCTCTGCTCGGTGATGAAAACTGAAACTTTTCTTCGATCAGTGAAAACACGTGTTTCAAATTAACGAACTGTTTTGTCTCTGTTCAAAGAAACACCCTCCGGACGATCTGAACAATGCAAGCAAGATGTTATTGCCATGGATTCTTTTTTTAACACAATTCATCTTTATTTCACATTAGTTTTTCACTACTGGAAGAACCTACAAGGTCGAGATGTAGGTTCTTTTTGTTGAGCTAATTGGAACGTGTAACTTTTCTATCGCATCCCTTCCTTCTAGTACGGAAATTTAAGACGAACACGATCTCTAAATAAATTACTTTCAAAAAAAATGAAACGCGAAATTTATAGACAACAAATATTTTTTCGTGTATTACCTTGTATGTTTTTATAATTGCATAAAAAAAATTTACGACACTAAAGTCCGTATTGCTCGATGTAAAACTTAGTGCGTTTTCTTCTTTCCAGTGTGTTTTTTCTTCTCACGGAGCCCACCTTCTGCAAGACAAAAATTCACTTACACCGAAATTTATTGTCCGTTCGCTTCTTTATCGGCAATGAACAGCATGACGTTATTTATTCCGTTTCCTTTTCGTTGTTGAGTTTATGACTCATTGAGTATATTTCAGAAGTAGCGTAACTAAACGTGTCTTTTCCTTTTGAAAAAAAAAAGAAGATGGATAGAAGAGTAGACCATTAGCGAAGAATTTATGTATCTCGTGCGAAACAAGTTTCTTATAGAAGTTTTAAGATTACGTCGTTATCTTGACTTAAAAGTTCCTATTGGATAGAATGAAAAGAAGATTCTATTTAAGATTGTTGCTTCGAGAGACGTGTACCACATGTTGTAAGCCAGAACGAAAGAGACGCAGAAATTAGCGAAGGTATGACACAATTTTATTTTTCAATCTATAATCTGCTGCGTGGACTCCCATCTTTCAATTTTTTTTTTTCAACAACGTCGTTCATTTTACAAAAATTTAAATCACTTTTACAGCAACAGTTTGTTTACATCCTGTTTTACAATGTGAAATAAACGCCGATGTGAAACTCAAAGAAGTGAGAAACTGCGTCTCGCAAAAACCCTCTCTCTCTTTCTCGCCTCAATATTGCGCAAGTTGCGGGAGCCAAAGGGCAATATCAATCGGAGAA
>QVOA01023201.1:0-26987 GCA_014825685.1 Pseudomyrmex cubaensis
ATATATATATATATATATATATATATATATATATATATATGTAATGTATATAATTAAACATGCAACAAAATTTTTCTTATATCATTTATTTTGCTAGTTTTGTTTGCTTTTTCATTTAGATTATGCTTTAAAGATTTAAACAAAATGCAAACCGTGCCGATAACAAAAAAACGCTGAAAGCATAAATAAGCTAGTTACCGCTTTAACAATATTTTTACATCATAAATACTGCTTCAGCAAGTTGTGCATGTTGAGAAACAGCTGGTATTAAAAGGCGATCGCGCGATAAAGAGAAGAAACGTGACCGTCGTGAGCATACCGATCGACGACAATTGCGCATGCAGATTTGGCTGAGTGGAAAAAAAAATCAATCTCTCGATCTCGCGCGGCGTTCTGTGCACATCGAGTGTTTAAGAAGCGGGGGCGGACGTTGCGATTTGGAAACTACGCGAATACACTTGCATTCCGTCGAACTGGTCTTTCTCGCGGCGGCATATTGTCAGGCGATAAAACGAAGCTGGCAAGAGGCGACGGGAATAAATTTATGAATGCTGGAAGCCGAGGCGGGCGGCTGCATTCCGCGCGCGGCCTGCGCTCGACACACTGAATTGTCGCTCTCATTAGCGACTTCGCCCGGGCTTTCTTTCTCCGCTCCGACCGTCTCTTTCCTTCTCCTTTGTTCCGCCTTTTCGTTTCCCTTTCGTTTCCTCTCGCCTCCTCCTTCTTCCTCTCTTCGCTCTTTCTGGTGCATCCTTTGCGCTCCCCGTCGACTCGACCGATTGATATGCGTCGCGCGGCTTTCCAAGTCCATTTCCAGAACTGCTCTAATCTCTCTCAGTGGTTTTAATGAATTTTAATCGAATGCAAGACCGCGCACGGCCCATTCCGTCAAATGAATCGAGGATGCGTCTCGCTCGGAGTTGGAGGACGATCGCGTTTCGTCGAGAAGCCGAGCGTGTTAATTGGGGAACTCTCTCTGTTGGCGCGCCAAGCGCTATGTGGGCGTGCGCGATGAGTATACGCGACATCGTAAATGTCGCGCAACGTCGCGACAAGGTATAAAGTGGACGGAAACGCAGAGCGCATACCGTGCTCTGCCGAACACATGCCACTCAGTGCAGACATCTTTCGACATATTGTCTCTCCCTCTTACTCTCCTCTCTCTTTCTCTCTTTCTCTCTGGGACGCGAGTTAATTCTGCAGAGCATTCTGCAATTTGTGTTACTTGCAAAGAGATATCGCGGTTTTTATATTTGCGCGATAAGCTGGAAACAAACGTCGCGGGAAAGAAGGAAAGAAAATCAATTTAACGCATTTACGTAGTGGAAATAAGTGCATCGAAGTACGATCATAGCCGATCGTAAATTCTTTTCGTGCGCATATAAGTCAAGTCGGCGCTAATAGTTAACGACTTTCCGACCAAATAGTTCGGCCGTATGTTACGCGAAACGTATGCGCGCAGCTGTACGGAGCAGAGAGTCGTAGCGATAAAACTTTCGCTCCATAAGTTCGAGCGTTAATGCCGTTACGTATTCGGCGACTCATCGAATAAATACGGAGACTGGCGAGCGTATATGCGTATCGACGCGAAGCTTAACAGCGGTTTAATAAATACCCGCGCGAAACTCCGCGCGGTGAATATTTTGGACTAAGCTATACGGCAACGGTATTAAAGCAAAAATTACGCGCAAACGTTACTGATTAGAACGAACTAAAACTGTATTGTGTATTCTATTAACCAGTAGTCGATATTTAAGAAATAAACAACTTATAACCAGCAATTAAAAATTTTATTAAACTTGTCACGATGATGTGTGACGCGTTAGGGATCATCTTTCTGAAGTAACATATGTTTTTGAAAGAAAAATATTTTTTATTTGTCGAGAAGAAAAAAAAGTACTATAATAGAGCGATTATTCATCTCTCAGCTTTTTGTCAAAACCTCCGTTTACAATCGTTGATGCATTAAATCGAATCAACGATCGTAAGCCTCGACGTTTTTAATCGAGACACAATTCTATGAAGGCCGCTTTGCCACCTTGGAAAGAGAGAAAGAGAGAGAGAGAGAGAGAGCTCGTCGTTCGATTTCCGACGTTCGAGACGTACATACACTTCCTTCGTCGTTACGGGTATTGCATGCTTAATTGTACGCCACGTCGCTCGACGTCGTCTTCGTCGTCTCGTTTTCGTCGTCGCTTAGGTGCCAGCACGCGTTAATGACGCGTGTATTAAAAACGCGGCTGACTTAAAATAAACGGGCCTGCGGACGCGGTGATTGATGAGAGAACTCCTCGCCTTACCCCGGACAGCCGTCTTGGCTCCGGGAAGACCGAGACGCGAACGGAGGGTGAGCCGAAAGGAACAACTCGAGCTCGGTGCGCGAACAACGAAAGAAGCAAAGGTACACCTCGACGATTTGTGTCGTGCTATTTGCACAAGCATGCTGGCACGGAGCTTTCAACGGCGAGAAATTTAATGTTATATAACACAACGAGAGAAAGAGAAAGAGAGAAAAGAGGTTTATTAGCTTTAGGCATCTTGAGACAGACAAGTAAGTAACACGGTACACACGTGTACAATATTAACAGACACAATACGAAATCACCATATGCAAACGTAAATCTATGATGGCGCGGTTAAACAACGTAATCCGATAACTATTTGCGTACAGAATACAGAATCTTAAGTTGAGGGAAAGAGATTCGAAGAAAAAAAGACATGTCTTATTTTAAGTAATCCGAAGTGTCTCGCGACATTTATTTTTACACGCACGACGCTCTGTTGCATGTCTTACCTTGTGCTCGCTTGGAAAAGAATTTCGTCGAAGAAGCGCGGGGAATCATCTGCTGGGATTTGTAAGGCGCCACTGCGTTTCTTCCGGCGCTCGCAGAAGGCATGATCCGTCAGCGTAACGATCTTGGTGACGCGTGTCTTCCTCTTCCCATGAAAAGACCAAGGAGAAATGACAGTATGACTTGTTTCGTTCGCATCGTTAGGATTCGTTGCGCGCAATTATCTTGAATATTTTAACGAATTACGTCTAATTATTTATTATTAATTGCCACTCGACAAAGCCCGCGAAGGAACTCCTCGTCGATTATTCAAAATTCTAGAAAAGTCGTTTGCCCAATTGGTGAGCGTGGTTTGTTTTACTGATTTGTAATATTAATTGTTCTATATGTAGAGAGACTGCTCTCTTTTTAACGCACGTCCGTCTTTAAATAAAAGACTTACATCCAGGTCTTTTGTTGTTTTTAAATTTTAAAACGCTCTATTTTTGTTATAGAAATATTTTTATGCTTTTTATTTTTATATTTTTATGCTTTTATAATTTCACAAAGATAGATTTTAAATCAATTACAATAAGAGAAATCTACTGGTTATTATGGAGCAAAATACCAAGGTTTCAGAGATTCGCCGTGGATTATCGTATATCGCTTCCCCGAATAAATTTTGTTGATCGCGATTTACTGTCGCGAATCAAGAAATCTAGGAAGTCCACAGAAAGAGAGAAAGAGAGAGAGCGAGAGAGATCGCTAGCTGCTCAATTAATCTGCGCGCGGCCGCTCCAAAGAACTCGACGATTTGTTTAAAGGTCCTAAGCAAGGCGCGCGTCAAGCACGGCGATGCATCATGCGCAAGGCGCGTAAGAAACGCGACATCAAAGGCAAACTGCCTTTGCGCGCTCGTCGTTTTTAAGCCGCACGAGTATCGCGAGAGGTGACGCTGGGAAAATATCATAAATCCACTTTGACGCTTCGCGCCTCGACGCTGTTGTGACATACACGCCGTCGTTCTCTCTGCTCCTCGATTCTCTCATAATAAACGTCATTTATTTATACACCGATTCGGCCAACTGCTCCACGCGCGATTAAAAGCGCCGGGAGCGAGAAACGCGAGTATACTGTCGGTCGCGCGAACATTTCGGAAACACGAAAGAGATTGAAAGGAAAGAGAGAAATAGAGAGAAGAAATAAAGTGAAGTGAGAAGAGAAAGAGATCGACGGTTACACTTGAGAAAATGTGATACGACCGTAAATCGCGCTGTGATTCCGGAATATCATACATCGTACACTGTGTGCACACGGAAAACAAACATTAATAGAACGACCGTTAGTCACCCTCCAAGAAGCGGCGACGGAGCACCCTCTGTGCGCGCTACTAATTACGTTACAATGTAGGACCGGGATTGTGTCACAACAACAAACTTTGAGATAAACGCGAACGCTGACTCGAAGTTATAAAACTTCGAGTATAAAATCTCCGTCATTCTGTCGAACAACGGGGAACTAGAACGGAGTGCTTGCACCCAGTAACTAAAATTAAACTTCTCTGAAAAGTTAACAAAATAAAAAAAATAAAAAAAATAAAAAAAAATTTATTCAAGTACCACGCGCAAACGTTATTTTGCAATGCGCGAGTCAGTCACGTCAAAAAGAAGATCGATATATTTTATAATTCCTCTGTAATCAAATATACAGTTGGCGTACACGACAAAGATCGGCGAGATTCGAACGAGAACTTTTTCACCCGGGAGCCGATACCGCCGCGGGAACCCCGCTGACGTAATTAACATTCGGCACGTTTAGCCGGGGCCCCCCCGATCAGCTTCTTGCCCCGGTGGGCCCGCTGGAAGTTCTGACCAGACACTGATTAAGACGTGACCGCGGCGTGACACGCCGGCAAACATCGAAACTGCGCGATTCTAGCCGCTCGTGTACCTATATCCTCGCGAGGATGCCGTGTCCTGTTCGGGGTCGATGACACCGACTGTGCGAGGCCAATATCCCTTTGCACACGCAACTTTGATGTTAATGGAAATCAAAAGCGTTGCCTAGCGATATAAAGACTTGAAAGCAGACTGTTGCTAAAGCGTGTGCTGATTAAACTCTGATTTACTTTGTGAGGAGAAGATCGTACAATAATTTATTTTTTCTTCTTTTTTTTTTTATTTCTCGTATAATGTGTTTTTTTTTAAAATTACACATTAATTATCTATAAAATTAATCAATTTTGGTAAAACACTTTCAATGAAAATAATTAAATTCTATTAGATTTCTTCGTATTTCTTTCAATCTGTGTTTCTAATTCTCCTGTAAAGCTATCATAAAGCCTTCGAGAATCTATACCGACGATCTCTCGCGCATTAATTGTACGTTTGCGCTTGGAAGAAAAAGCACGGTCGTATTTTGCTCGGCAATTTTATAAGCATTCTCGCACCGGTATCAATCATAACCTCCGCGACCGCATTCGCGTTTTTGCCCTTCGTTCACCCCCAAAAAGTCCGTCATCGGCGGACACTGGAATGGCAGACGGAACGCCGACGTGTCCATCTCCGGACGGCGCGCACCGATTCTCGATTGACTCGTCATCCATCGATGTTTCGTCCGTCGACATGCGCGAACGAATGGAGAACTCGGTTTTTGCCCGCGATCCCTGAACTAGTGTGGTTTCGTGATCGCCATTCTGCATGTCGTATTTCCTGTCGCGGCTTCTCTGGTCATCGTTGTCGTCGCCGTCGCCGTGACTTGGCCTCGACGGTCCCCTAATTAAATACGCTTTTTCATTCGCGGAGCTCGAATCCCGCGACGTCCCGCTGCGCGAACCGATTGCAGCCCGGCAAATAAATCAAGAGCAGGAGCGGATATTCTGAGATCCGAAGTCAATAATTTCTTGAGAATGTTTTGTGGAATACGAAATCGAATAAAGAAACGTCCCCGAAAAAAAATCCGGGTTTTTCTCTTACACGCGATATGTAATTTTCGGAAATTCGGTTGATAAGAAAAAGTATTTTAAAGCCTCTCAGGAACTGAACGTTTCTCTCTACTTGATTTCTCGATATAAATCCGCTCCTGATTAATGAAGAAAGAGCGACGATCACGACGTTGTTCCGGCGAGCACGTCGCCTTCTCAGAAAGCAAACACAAGTCGTCGATATAATTAGTGGCGCGCGTGTCCACGCGCTGCCGAAACTCTCGCTAGCTACATGCTGCGTTTCTGTTACATGAACTTAAGAACCCGTCGCGTCAAAAAGGGTTTGTCGCGTTTTCGAGATAAAATAACCGTAATCTGATGTTGACGGCATTCGATATGAAACACTTCTGATAATTTTGTTTGTTTTAATTTCTGAGAAAAGTATTTTTATTTTGTTATTTATAGTACGTAAGGATCTTCTTCAATAACAAAGTAAATAATTATTTGTGAATGGCCGGTGTGTTTTGATGGCGCACCCTTGACAGAAACTATAAAGGAACACTTAGTGCGATCTAACTTCTACATCTTCGCTTTATGTCCCAATCGTGCCTCGCTCTGTCACCTCTGCGAATACATCGCGCGTTACTTACGACTCTCGTAAATCGCACGGCCAACGCCCCGTCGACGGCGACGCACGTAATCCCCGAAACATTCGCGAGCGCTCCATAGAAGAACATTAACGTTCACGCCGGGCGATTAAATAAGTCATATCGCTGCGTCTTTCCTAACGAAGCGCCACGGCATTCTCGTATTCGAGCCGTGCGAGTGTCGGCGTCTGTCGCAGTTGTCGGCTGCCAGAAGCAGTTCTTTTTACCTCCTCCGCCCCGTCTTTTCTCATCCCCCGACTCGTTGTTCTATTCTTTTCTTTGCGCGAGATGCAGTATTTATAAGCAAGAGAGGACCGTCGCGACCGAGAGAGAAAGAGACAGAAAAAGAGAGAGAGAGAAGGGACGAGAATTTTGTAGCACGCGTTCTTCGCTACGGTGTTGGTAATGATACGCATGCTTCGTCCTTCTCCACACTTGTTCTCTCCCTTTCTTTCGTTCAAGAGAGCGAGCTTCTTCCCTCGTCGTCTCACTTCTTTGCCACCGAAGATACCGAGTGTCTTGGCTCGGTCTACGTCTCCCGCTTCACCGCACTGTAAACTGTAGCGTCTTTGACAGACCGGCGGCTGGCGTGAAAACGCTCGCCAATTAACCAGCGGTGAATTATGCACCTCCTCCTTACTTAGCCGCTAGTTTAGTAGGTGACTTACGTCGTACTTGCCAGCCGACAAGCCACGAACGAATTCGAGTGCTTCGCTGAGCGGTGAGTTCCTCTGGTCTTCTGTCTCTCCCGTTTCTGTTCTCTCTCTTCTCCTCCTCCTTATCCTCGTTTCTCTCGTTCTTCTGGCGTTTGCTGGTCCCGCTCATCCTTCTCCCACTCCGACAGGTCTGTGCACAAAGCGGCTACGGTGTCGCAAGCAGCCGGACATCCGGTAACTCGCAGAGGTCTCTTTGAAGTCTTTGAGAGAACGCAAATTCGCGGGATCGTACGCCGAATGAAATATCGCGATGCGAGCCGTCGTGCGTCTCTCTGTTCTCGTCCGCATCCCCTTCCTCGTCGTCGTTGTCGGCAACACGTTGCGCGATGCGTTACAGTGGAGAGGATTATGTGAGCTGTGCGGCCGCACGGGATTCTATACTGTATAGACAGAAAATTATAGTCCGCGCTTTTTTGTAAGAAATATATAACATATTTTCAGGCGAGGATTTTTCAACGAACTTAACGCTTCCACGAAGATAACTCGCTGCAAATTTGCCGCGAGACATGTGAGACATTCATGTGTTTTTTATTGTAAAGATAAAACACATCAACTTCTAGTAGATTTAAATACGACGTGTAAGACTTTGACTGGTAGCAAGACTTGTTGCTAAAACTATTGCATAACGCATTATCTGTATCTTTATGCGCGAGTCAGCGATGTTGTTAAAATATCGTTTCAGTCCACTCCATTGACCAAAATTACCTTTGTATTTCTGGCACAATGATCAATCTCGGAAAATACTTATTTAACGAGGTCGACGACTCATTTGCGAGCCTGACGGATAACTGACAATACCAACGCGAGGTGTCCCTCGTAAAATTCAAATTTGTTCGTCGGTCGTTAGTTGAGAAATCCAAAACCATCTTTCGCTCTCCGACTCCCTTTCTCTTTCCCTCTTTTTCTCTCTCTCTCTCTCTCTCTCTCTCTTTCTCGTTCTCACTTTTTCTCGCTCTCCCTTCCGTAACGCGACCGTACGGAATAATCTACCAGGCGTAGAACAATCTATCACCCGTACAACGAAAGTTTGACGCAATGTCAAAACGCGAGCCCGTTAATTTTTCATGTCGTTTCACCCGGAACTCGTGCTGTAACTGCGTCTCCTAACCCCGGCCGTATATACACCGTCGACCTGATCCACGTCGTCGACGCTGGTCCAGCAAGTTGTCTCGGCGTTGCCGTTCATTATTCACCACCTACACTGATACGCTACCTTTCGAGAACGCACTTGCGTGGCGCTGCGCCAGAAAAAGAACGCGCCATATATCTGTTTTACAGATTGTCTAGTCAAATACAACTCGCTTTATATTATCGCGCATTCAAAATAAAAACTCATATTTCAAACCATTATTTACGGAATACTACTATTTTATTCGCTCACACAATGATTATTTAAAACCAAAACTCATGGATAATATTTATAATAATATTTATATAATATTTATATACTTTAATTTTTCATAAAGTACAACAAATAAATATGAGATTTTTATCTGTGTTGAGAGACATGGTAAAATTTCAAATGTTTTGAAAGCCGAGCAAAAGTTATGACCAAAGTAATCAAATATTTATATATTTATTATTAAGTAATTTTTTTATGATTTTTATAACAGTAATTAACGTTCATACCTAAAATTACTTGTTGTTAGATAAATATTAAAAAAATACTCTTATCTGTGTAATCCGTAAAAATAAAATCGTGTCGAAGCACAAAATTTGATTTGACATATGCTACAAATGATCGAATTTAATTATTCCTCTTTCAAAAATTACCCAAATTCCATTTACCTACCTACATAAAAAATAGAATACATATTACGTTATAAAAAGTTGTCTATCTTTCCCTTCTGCCGTGTATATTTACGAGGCCAACTTTGCTTTAGCAGCCCTCTTGATGTTTTAACTTTATCGCGACCGAAGTATGATTTTACGAGAAGCTGCGGGCTAAATATGCCCGCCTCGTAAAATTAACGGCGTTTCCATAAAGGAATCCGCTGCTTGCGTTAAAACTCGATAAAAGCCAATAAAGCATCGCCACAGAGCGCAGTTTAGTTGAGTTTATCGCCTGCCCTCCTTGGAAGTCTTCGCAAAGTGTCCCGAGTAACCACGACGGTCACCTGTATCCATTTGCGACGTCCTTCTTCGTGGATAAGACGTATGCGTGTCCTGCTGTGCGAAGAGGAAATTTCGCGCAGAAGCACGTTTTATCGCGTCATCTACGAAAATCTTTCATTATGTGCGACGACGATCTCCGAGACGAAAAATCTCACGTTCGTTCAAATAAACCAGCTGCGCGTACACGTTCTGTACGAACTACTACCATCGATTTTTATTAACCGTGACGCGTAATGGCGTAATGATGAAGTCGCACACAAACAGTTAAACGCCATGAAGTTTTGCCCGCGGAAATTATTACGCGCGAATGAAAAGCGTAAAAGCGCTGTCTGGGGAAAATGCGCGCAACGCGAATAGATTGCGAATTACCGCAAGTACAAGCGCTGATTTATGTCGCGATTACGAACTACACTTTACTTACACGTCCTCGTGAAGATTGAAACGTTTCTCCTATTCCGCGTGATCTCTGTGTTTCTTTTTATCTCTCTCTCTCTCTTTTTCTTTTTTTCTTTCTCCAATTTTACGGTAACAGGATATAAATTCCTATGGAAATTTATAAAATCGAAATAAAATCTAGCAACTGCGATCACGCCCGGTGATGGGCAATATCCCGGTGTTTCTTGAGCGTGAAAAACTCGTGTTACCCGTTAAAAGGAAAGCGGACGGACGAATGAACGAAGATCGTCAATTAGCCGTTATTACACATCGCAGGAACCTATAACACTAAAAATGACCGTATAACATCCGTGCGCGTTTGTTTGGAATAAAGTAGCTGATTATCGTTCGTCTCCGCGCGCGCTATTATAAAATACATGGTTCGGATGGCAGATAGCCTTGTCTCCCTTAGTGGCTCGCAACATGATCATTTCAGAACTGGACCGCTGTACTGGTATAATGGCTCGGTTTATCTGCGGCAGGTTACCGGCTACCTCTATAACGTTGACTTCACGCACCGGCATTTTTGCTCATTGATATCTTTATAGTGACATTAAACTGAGTTATCGTAACGTTTAAATGCCATATACGGTATTCACGACGCGTCACGACGCGCCACGACGCAGCTTATCACTTTTTTCGACATTGTTTTTTTCGCTTTATCACGAAATATCTAATACCACATTAGCCGATTATATTGATTCTAGAAAATCGTATGTACTAATATACTATCTTTCGCACAATTGTTTCATCAAATAGAATGAAGTAAAGAGATAAATGATTATTTATTTTGCAATATAATTCTTGTAAGTTAAGTTACCTTGGATTTCTCTTGCTTGTACCAATTTCTCGTTTCGAGTCTTTAGCGTGTTTTTGAAAACATCGTGTGCAGACCACCGGCTGAAGCAGAGAATACGAGGAGATACACCGCTATTCACATAACTCTGACAGACTCTAGCGGACGGGGGAGAGATTGCTCCGCAACTCTTTGAAGGTTTATGCCGATTCAGAAACGAGTTGATTCATGAAGACGGCATGGACCTCCTTGGGATCTACGGCTCGGTGCACCCCAGGTCGTAGCGGGTGGTCTTGCGAGTTGATTTCTTGTTTCTTCTACCGCAAACCGTACCGCAGTAGCCTCCGTCGTTTCTCTCTCTCTTTCTCTATCTCTTTCACTCTCTCCTCTAACTGGCCTGAGAAAGGATTGAGAGCGAGAGAAAACGACGGAGAAAGATGGGGAAAGAAGGAAGGAAGATAGAAACGGGACGAAAGCGACGTTCCCCGCTGTCGTCCGCATAGCTACAGAGATTGTCGATTTAAATGTTTACTAATAACCAGCCTTGTCCAGCAACCACCCAGAAGTCGGTCGCTTTGCATTTTTATAAGTACATCCCGGCCGTCCCGGTTCCGAGAATGAGAACGTTTCATATTCATTCACCGATCTGAAAGGACGATCCCGTACATTGACTAGAGCCTTCTCGTATATGTATTGTCTCTGCTGAATTGCACATGATGCACGATTAGACGCTTGACTCGAATAGCATAATAAACAACATGGCAACCTTCCTCGGAAAAGCTCCGTGTATGTATCGAGAATATCCTTTTATTTAATTATCCAATCCCGTTTGAATGTAAATTTTTAATAAAGAGTAAATAAATTGCACGTACGACGTACACACGTATAAATAGAAAATTATAAATATTTCCCATGCGACTCTCGATGCAGTTGGCGGAATTAGGTTAAAAATAATAACTCGTTTGTTTTCCGTAATGATTCGTTTATTGCGAAAGGACACAGTCTGCGCGATGTCTGCCAATGTCTGCCAATGTCTGACATCAGCGAGCTCGCGTGAAATTTTGGACACGAATGACTAAAAGATGATGGCGATCGTTCACTCTCGACATGACATGATATGTTGACAGCCGTTGCGCCCTCGAGGCTTTATTCTCGTGTAACTTTATCGATCCGCGCGACCTGAGATATTCTTACAATTGTTCTCGAGGTCTCGGCGGCCGAATGTGAATTTTTTATTATTTGTGCGCAATGGCGATAAAACGCGACGGAAATGCATATGTCGCAGCAGATTGCGAGCGACGTTTTATTTCCGCGAATCGGCAAAAGCACATTGATTCCCAATGGAAGTTCGCAATTCGACAGCGTTGTTCACGTCCTTGCAAAAAATTATCACGAGCCGATAATCTTTAGCAAAAATAAATAAGAGATAGTACTTACAAGAGAGAAGAGAAACCAAGGAGGCAATCACCAAGAACACACACTGTGATCGTCCCTCGCAATCTGTCACCGCGACCAACGATCCATACCTCATCATGCTCGACCAAGTCGACGTGAATCGATAATATTATAAACATTGCAATAACAATAATAATAATAATCATAATAATAATAATCGTCATTAATATGAATTATGATCTCAGGTATGTGCTAATAATATTGCGTATCTACTCTACATACAATACATACACTGGCCGGACGATTTCTACTGGGCCTCTCTCTACTATTTACAAACGCATAAATAATAATTATTATTATCATATAGTTTTTATATATATTTATAGTATTTATATGCAATATAGTACTGTCGAGTTGAGACGCTAGTTGTGGTACGGTTATACCGCGATAATTACTATGGGTAGTCGGTGCTACAAGTTTTCGTTTTTTTATTGAGGGTAACGAGAGGGTAAAAACAAAATGGATTAAAAATGGAAAAGAAAAGGATTAAGTAAAACGAACATTGACACTGACGTTGAAAAAGAAAGACTAGGAACAAGGAGAAAAGGTTAGGGCAGTATCTCATTATCTCCCGATATACTGTACACTAATTACAAGATTGTAGTCTCTGATTATTGTCAGCCACACCACACAAAACGCCCGTCGGTTGGTGCATAGCGTACAGCGCGCGATAAGCGTCTCTCTTAGCGATCGGTCGTATCGTCGAGTCACACCCGTCCGGGAGACTTGAGTTCCTGAGTCGCGGGAAGACTGCCGCCTGCCGGATGCGGCGATTGATCGGACCCGCCTGACGACGCCGTCGACGACGACGACGGCGACAGTCCAGAAGACGTGGTGGTCAGTAAAACGGCCGATCCGGCCGGGGCACCACCCGCGCCACCGCTACTCCCGTTGATCGTGAAAGGTTTTACCGTACCAGCGACAGAGATTGACGAAGACGAGGACGTCAATATGCTCGGTGCTGTAGACGGCGGCATTACGCCGCCCAACCCACCCAGAGTCCTTGAGTAGGTCTCCAGCAAGGAGATGTCGCCTGAGCCGAGATGAGACGCGCCGTAAAGATTTCTATAGAAGTCCGGATGCGGTCTCACGAACTGCGTACCCGGATGTATCGCTGGATGCAAGGCATGATGGGGCGGCAGTCGACTGGCCAGAGGACTGACAAGTTTACTCCCTGCGCCGCTGCTACCATTGCCACCGCCGCCACCACCGCCGCCGCCAACGCCACCCCCGCCACCTCCACTTCCGCTGTAGGGTGACGCGAGACCGGTTATAGAAGTTGTATTTGAATTTTGCTGATCGCCATCCTTGCTCGCCATGTCCGCCAACGACCAGATCCGCGGCTTCGTGGTCACGGCACTGCCCGTGGTCGACGCGCTAGTGCTCGGCGGGATATGATGTTGACTGCTCGGCGATGTGCTTTCTGGTGACGGATGACGTAATAACCGACCATGATTTGGCGTGAGATACGCCGGATGTTGCAATTGCAGCGGATGCCTTGGTTCTCTCTGATCGTATAAGCATTCCGGACTGTCCGGTCCGCTGTCCGCTCGCGACTCGCTCCACTCACTTTCAGTCCTACCTTGGACCGCCGATCCGCCGTTGCCGCCATGCAGAAGATCCAGGCGATGCGCTGGTCGTTCTCCGTCCTCACTAGAACCTGTACCCGAGTCTTTCGAATCTGAACCAAGAAAAAAACTTGACTTTGTCATTTGAAATAATACGGTTCCGATTCGACTTTTTAATTTTATGAGATTTGTTTTTTATTTAAGAAGAAAAATTCCAGAAATGTAATAAAATATCAAGATATATATGATTGCATGTATTAGTTAAGCAATAATTAAGTATTCGAAGGCTAGAAGATCTATATTTTAATTTTTAATTAAAAGTATATTCAGAGAAACAAGCCTCACCTAATCGATCTTTTTCATCGACGCTCTTCCTCCCGCTATCATCATCTTCGTTATTGTTATCTTCATCTTCGACTCGATTTCTCGGTTCCCACGTCATTTTATTTTCTTTTTTCAAACGCCTTCGCGCGTTTGCGAACCACGTTGACACTTGCGTCAGTGTCATCTTGGTAATAATGGCCAGCATAATTTTTTCACCTTTCGTGGGATACGGATTCTTCTTGTGCTCGTTTAGCCACGCTTTCAACGTACTCGTTGTTTCTCGTGTCGCGTTTTTTCGCCTCGCGCCGTTTAGATCCATGCCGTAACTACAACAGATCCAAGTAAGAACAATTATATGCAAAATAATTCGCAACGGAAACAACTGAGTTATTTTTTCGAATCTTGTAAGCCGCGAAAACACGTGTTCGTAAATTAACGATTACATCGGACAGTACAAACCAACGAAGAAGAAGTAGAAATGGAAATTCGCGGAGAGAATTATTGCTTGTTTATACTTCAAAAACCTATGCACGTCTTGCAATCGGGGAGCAGATGCGGGCCAAGTCATCCGCATATTATTCCGTAACTGGTCTGACAAGATCAAAACGGACCCCGGGCCTCACCAGACCAGTTGAGGATTAAATTTTACATCGTGGACATATTTTCGTCGGATGCTCGCTCGAAGGATGCTTATGACCCAGATAGAGGGAGCGCAATACTTTATATACGCAAAAATAAATAAGACATCGGAGAAAGCTCCATGCTAAGAAAAGGTGACCGCTGCTATAACTGCTGGCAGTGCTTCTGTGGAAAAACTCACGTCGGAAAACTTATCCCATCGTTATGCCTTCCCCAGCGTAAGTATAAAAGTCCGAGTTCTACTCGGCCCCGTTTGAGGGGCGATATAAGCGGGTAGGTAGGTACCACTTCTACCCCGAGAGCAGATCTCTATCTAACGGTTTAAGATCCTTCCTTCCATCCGGGCTAAAGGAATAGAGCGGAAAGTGAGTAGAGAGAGGGTAAAAGAGAGGAGAACAACCAACCTCCTCTTCGTCTTCCACCTCACTCTGACGGACCGACCCTCTGGGATCCCATTACTAAAAGACTAACCCTTATCAAAGATTAAACTTCGGTATAACTGCTGAATCGACGGGATCGAAATTAAATTTTCCACCACCAAGGCGACTGGCTAGGACTCACAGGATATTCTTCCTGTCCGCTCTTTTCTTTCCATTCTCCTTGTCTTTCTTTTTCTGTTTCTTTCTTGTTCGTCTTGCGTTTTTTTCTTCGCGTATACATCCGGTCGAAAATTCACGACTCGATTCGAGACTTCGGGCATTCGGAAAGATTTATACGATAAATGTCAATCTAATCGGATACAGTTTTTTTAAATCATATTTATTATATTATAGCGACTATTATTATATATTAGTGATTATTATTGTTGTTGTTGTTATTATTATTCTTATTACGCCACGCGAGCGGTAATTAGATAATTCTAGTAAACTAAAGTAGTTGTATTGAGAAAATTATGTTATATTTAATTAATCTCTCAATATTGATTTTAAAGATTCTTCGATATATATCGTAGCAAATAATAAATCAATTATAAAATAAACAAAGTTTGTAGGTTTTTTGAGAAGTGAGAAACGTATATCCCTCATAAACATACCGGATAACGACGAGATATTGTTGATTCAAATCCCCAACCGGCGTCTTCTCCACCTTCTGAGGCGGTGGTCCCGTCACGACGCGTCGCCATTATTGAGCTTTATTTTCGCCTTCGCGTCCCGAGACGTATCCGACGACAGGGTGAGGGCGGAAAAGCGTGTATGGACGCGCAACTGACATCCCCGGTGTTGCGTGGCGTCGGGTAGGTTAGATAGGGATGGTAAACGTGGAAGTGGCGGCGGGAGATGGGAAATTAATAAAACTGTCACTTATCTACCCTTCTCCCCGAGGCAGACCTACACACGGTATTTCTCGCTCCTCTATCTTCGTTCTCACCCTCCAACCCCGGCAGTCCCCGTTCGCCGCTACATCCTTCTCTTCTTTCCTTCTCCTGCTATCTACCCGTCGCACTTTTCCTGCTTCTATTTGTCTCGCTCCGATTCCGGGCGCCCCGCATGCGGGATTTGAAGCAGCTGAAACGAAGCGCTAAACATTTCAATTTGGCATCAGACGCTTCCATACCATGGACGCGAGCGCGCTGATATACATCTCTCTGTCTCTTCATTCTCCAACCTAGCCTATGCACCGCTGTGTGTTCCTCGTTCTATCCACCAGGTCGCAGACGCGGAGAGAGAGTCGGAGACGCGCGGTACTGTCTCTCTGTTCGTCGAGAGGTGAAGGGTGGTTTGGACCGAGCAGCGAGATGAAGAGAGAGGCGAGGAGCGCGCGAAGTGGACCGACATCGATGGAACGGGGCAGGTGAAGTGAGAGGAAGACGGAAAAGAACCAAGAGCACCAAGAGGAGGCGGCGGAGCGGCGGGGACGGCTTAACCCCGGTCTGTTTGCGAGGAGCAAATGGCGTTCTGCAGTTATTTTAAAATTCAGCCGGTGGCAGGGGGTGCGGATCGGATTAAAAAATCAGAGTGGAAGCTTGTTTCTCATGATAACAGCCAGCCGCCCCGAGAGCGGCAACTGCTGGTGCTGCTGCTGCTGCTTTCTCCCGATTCCGTCTCCCTGCCACCTCCGCTCCGTCTCTATCTCTCTGTTTCCATCCACGTTCCGAGCCTGTTTTCTGTCTCTTTTCTTGGCGCCGCGAACGGTTCCGCTCTTCGTTACTCATTCTCGCTGTTCGTCGCCCCGTGTCGAGCGATTCTCTCAATCTATCTCCCGCACAGCCGCCACCTCCGGTATCATCGCCGCCACCAACCATCGCTATCGCCATCGTCAACCGCTTTAAATACGACAGCTATATATACGGCAAGCCGGTAGAATATAGACGAGCACTCGGTGTGCACTTGCTGGAGATATAAATATATATGCAAATGTGCATAGGTATACGTTGATACGCGTATGTACGTGCGGCATCGCGTGCATTTTCCTCGCCTCTGTCATCCTCTCCGAACTGATCGCATCAACTGCTTGTTTCCATGGTGATTGCTAATCGAACCGCGTCTCGCATCCTATACCTTGTTATTTTCATCTTGTAATATTGGTTGCTTTCGTTCGATGAAGTAATGATTTACTTCAGAGCAAGAAATACATCTAATACTCGTAATATCAGCCGCGTTTGAATTTCATTCGCGGCTGCAGTCGAAATTTTTCGCTGTATTTTAAAAGAATCTCTGATATTTTTACATCTTGAAAAAAATCTTTATCAAGAAATATTTCAACACGAGACCGTTGCAACTGATAGATATACACCCTTTACAACGTGCATATATTACGACAAATTTTAAGAATGCTTCTTTCAATACTATTGATACTGTTAATAAACAAGATCATTATGGCGAAAGCTACACAGTAAAAAAAAAAAGTTATTTGATAAATTCGCTTTGTTGGATGATATATGAACTGTATTCTTTTGTATCTGCGAACTTCTGCGAGATATAATTGCAATCTTTTCTTTGAAAGCGCGCAGATATAAACACGTGTCTCGCTTATCGTTCACATTCGACTATACGAAACCCCGTCAACCGCTTTTGATCTGTAAATTCGTGGAAGATCGCAATTTGCATATCCCGCATATTTCAACAATGTACGGCGCGATGGATGCTATTTTTGATCCGGACGACTTATCCATCAAACCGGACGACCGTACTTCGCGGGATGACATCCTCCGAAAGGAAGCCCGCTATCGTGAATATATTTCTTTCTAGATAACAACCGGTTTCGCGCGTTTCCAGGATGAAGCTTCGAGTCCCGCAACGTCCAGCTGCGTTTCCACGGCGGCGACAACAACGATCGAGTCGACTATTAAGAGTCAAAACCGAAACGGCCATTTCTTTCGTTCTTTTCCTGTCAACCGGTTAAGTATAAAATGCGTCCATCACGATGCCTTCGAAAAGGGTGAAAACGAGGAAAGGGGAAGGGGGAATCCCGGGGTGACCAAGAGCAGTTCACCTCGGGGCAGGTGTGCGGTTGGCATGACTCCGCCCCTCGTCACCAGTCGTAACTAGGGATGATATCTATAACTTCGTCCTGCTCCCTCTGTTGGGCCGTCTCTGTGACCGACGCTCCTTTTCAGATATGGTCGTCATGCCTTGCGTTTTATCAGTGCGTTACTGCGGCCATTTCAGTGGTGGGCGCCATCTTTTCGCGGGCCAAACGTGCACGCACAAGGGTTGCGCGTCCGCGCGCATCTTTCCATTCAGTTTGTCCCGAAGCCCGCCCGTCCGTTCGCCTGCGCACACCGTCGTCTCGGTCGTTCGTGGTCACGCTTGAGTTTAATCACCCGCGAGGCCGCGACTTATAGACTGGTTTGCGGTCCCTTTGACCCATCCGCTTTCCGTAGCGGCGACCTTGCGAGTTCTCGTGAGACAGGTTGAAAACACGAGAACAAGAGGAAGTTCGCTCGGGTAGAAAAATCGACAATCGACGTCACCGTCGAGACATGCGACATCATGCATCGTGGATGTGTGTATGGGACGAGAGGAAAACAATATCTTTATAATTATTAATGAAGATAATATATATCAAATAAACTATGAAACATTTTTTTAAATTAAATGTGTTTGAGTAAGAAACTTTCATTTATAAGAGAAAAGAATCATATGAGATAGAGAGAGAGAGAGAGAAAGAAAAAGAAATTCACCTTATTTCAATGGCTTGCCGCTTTATTAGATCGAGTTTTCGCGTGCTAGATCGATTTAAATTGCGCCGAAGCGGCTCACTGTTGGAAAACTAATATACGCGAATTTCACCGCGCGCGCGGTCGCAAGTTCGGACAACGACGCGGAATGAAAAACTTTTGGTCGACGGAAGTTTCCGCGCGATTCCGCGGTTTCAATGGCGCGCGTTTGTGTGTGTTTCAGCGAGCGCTCGTAAATCAACCACGTGGAACAGAAGGAGAAGGAAGAAAAGATAGATATTCGCCGGAATGAACAAGGGAATGAGCTAATTCGACGACTCAGCAACGTGCTTCATACATCGGGCATATAAATATTTGCGTTGACTGGAACAACGACACGAGATGCGAAAGCGTAGCGCGCAGCGGAGGAGGAGAGGACGGAAGAGAAACGACACATGGAATGAGAGAGTCGGCCGATTATTAGTGTCGAGTTACAGTCGGCCCGCGGGAGAGACGGAACATCGGCTACGGTTTTCATTCCCGCAGTTTACACGACGAGCGCGTCTAGTGTGTACCCGATGTCGTCACGTTAAGCTCTTAGAAGCGCTTAGAAGCGCGTCTCCCGTCACCCTCATCTCTCGCCTCGCTTTGCCCGGGAGGAAGAAGTTTTGTCACCGCGGTGTGACAGTCGGTTGTTCCGCATCCAACTTTATTACCAGTTGGTCGCGGCGTGACAGATCGATCGTAAACTTCGCCGGATATGTGTGGGGCGAGCGTGTGCGTCTCGCCAGAGTCGGAGTATCTCTCTATCTCTCTTTCTCTCTCTCTTTCTCTATCTGTATCTCTCTCTCTCTCTCTTTCTCTCCGTCTCTCTTTCACCGGCCGCGTGTCAACGTATGTGTACACGTGTCGCGACGTGGTCCGCACGTACGGAGATTATACAATCTCGTCCTCACTTTCTCTCTCTGTATCTCTCTCTTTCTGTTTCCTCCAGCTGTCCCGGCGAATATCGCCGAGTTTATACAAAATGATACACGGTGCGCTACTTTGTCACACGATCGCTTAAATCCGTCCGTGAAATGTACTTCTATCTACGCCATATCTGTGTGATTAAAGTCGAGCTGAATTATCGCCGGACGTGATTATTGCTTCTTGCTCGTCGACCGTTATCGTTGGACTTACGAAACTTATTGGACCATGCTTCCTGTGTTTTGCACATAGTAGTCTAAGAGAAATGTATCACCAATTGTGAGCGTTAATTGGTCCTAATTCTGATCGTTCATCTCTTTTTCGAATTGATGTACTATTCTAACGAAGCGTTTTTGAAAAATATGTATACGTTTCTTATAAAGTAAAACTAAATAGTACAAAAAAATAGTACAACAAATTACTGTCTTGACAGAAATCGGAAGATCATTGTATAAGAAATAATGTTAAAAATTGTAGAATGAAATAATTTATCACATATTAAATTTGCGATTTATTGCATTGATGACTATTCTATTTAATATTCCTTAATCGAGACACGTTCTTATGAATTATTCACGCGGTTAAGTGAATCCCGTTGCAACTCATCGCTTCCTCGTGTCTTAACATATTTCTCACATTAAATCTCCCTTTCACAGTTTCGTAAAATTGATAGTTGCACACGGTCAAAAATGTAACTTGCCGATCTGCTCGCGTTGTTTCTCGACCATGTCCGTTCGCGGTTGTCTCTCGAAGTAAGGCGACGTTATCGGAAAGAGAGGGGCGCGTCATTAAATCCTGGCGCATACAGCCTGGGTACGGGACTAATCTACGTCCATTAAGCCTAATGGGAAGAGAACGGCGTGCATTCCGCGAGCTGCCTGTCACGCGGTTCGACGAATCGCTGTCATCTGCATGTTGTCGAAGGAGCGAAGCAGCGCGCGCACGACCCTCCGTCGAACGAAAAACGAGTGTCACTGACTTTTCCGCCGGGTACGTTCCCCTCAACCCTTACCGAACGAACAAAAAGCATCCCCTGTGACCGAAACCGGGTCATTAAACGGCCGTACATCATCCACGCGAGACGTATCTCACGGGCGGGGCACCAAAGGGTGCGGGATACCAGCCCCGCCTTGTCTCATTAGCTGCGAATATTTCGTATCAGTGGTGACCGAGGGATGCTGCCGTTGAGGCTTTCTAATTTCCAAATTATAACGTAAAACGGTCTTTATCTCAACGAATATATTTAGCTCTTGTCGCAATTACGACGCATTAATTTGCTCCTAATGCTATCAAAAAATAAAAACGTGAAAAAAAAAAATAAAACTGTGTTATAAATCTATTTTATTGTTCTGTTTAAAC
Organism: Pseudomyrmex cubaensis; assembly: GCA_014825685.1. Taxonomy (NCBI): domain Eukaryota; kingdom Metazoa; phylum Arthropoda; class Insecta; order Hymenoptera; family Formicidae; genus Pseudomyrmex; species Pseudomyrmex cubaensis. The sequence continues at coordinate 20,817 of QVOA01023201.1, forward strand.
AACACTGTTAGTGATAAGGAAAGCAGAAGTCAAAAGAGTTTAGTGTTATTTTTAAAAAAGCGCGTATATTTTGTTACTTGCGATTTTACGGTAAATAAATTTCGAATTTTTCTCAGTATTTCTTTTGACAAACGTACTCGCCTGTATTGCTAGATTCATACGGCATTACAATTCACTCATCGTGCCAAGATCCTCGAAGCAACTCAAAGCGCGTGCCGACACACCGGTGTCGTTGTACGGACACATTTAATACTACGTATCGGCAATCACTCAACAATGCCGGACATAGAGCGCGACATAAGCGGGCCTGTTCGTATAACAGGAAAGCCTGTGGTCGCTACTTTCTTATTGTCTACCCTATATGTCTCCGGAAGCAGGGCCAATCCGCCGGAAAGACGAGACCGTTAACCTGCACGATCCCGAGACCTCGCGGCCGTGCATGCCAACGCTGCATTATTGGCTTTTTGTATGCTCATGTTAAGTGGTCGTCGCACACGCCCGTGCATAATGCCCGAACCCTTTGCACCTCCGGGTTCCGATTTGAGCGACAGTTCCGAGCCTCGGTGTTGCCCAAAATTCTCTGTCACGTTTCGCACGATATTCTACTGTTACTACAGCTTGCAAAAATATCAATATTTTTTCAGTCAAATTAAAATATTGATTTACTCGAAATTACGTTTACTTACAATAAAAATAAAGCTGGAAACTGTGATTAGACTTATCTCATCGCAAGTAATAATAATAATAAAAATAAGTAATCGTGGAAAAATAAAATAAATAAAAATTATATTTTATATTTAACGACAAAGTATATTTATTATAAAACAAAAATATTTTTCTTTGTTATTGAACACAAGATACAAAAAGAAAATACTTATAAAGAGAAAGTCGCATTGCGTGTTACAAAGCTATAAGGGAAGAAAATCGAACGTGTACTGACGTGTGGTACAAGGTGATGACGCACGCAGAAGAATTATAAGTAAATAGTAATGAATACTAATTATAAAATTAAAAACCAGCTCTCGCTCTTGATAAATGTAAAGAGAAAAAAGCAAACTAATTCAAAAAAGTCATTTTTCTTAAACGATAAGACATGTCAACAACAACAACAATGGAAGCCTGCAGACTCATATATTATTTTTGTAAACATTAACACAAGTACTTTTCCATAGGTTTAAGTATTTTTTTACATAGATCTAAATTATTTATTACATGATAGCGCGCACGTGCGCAAAAGTGAATGCACATTTCTCATTTACGCGCGGCACGCACGATTATGCTAAATAATGCCGCACATATATACGATCTGATTAAAGGCGCGGAATATCATGCACTTTACAAGTCAAAGGAAGCTTTCTTGTTCGTCGTGCAAACTCGTTCACCTCGAGGCGAAGGAAACGCGAGAATAGGGAGTGTCGCACACGAAACTTTATGAGCAAACATGCATTAGCTGAATAAGCGTAATTAAATGCGAAAAAGAAATCAGTTTATCTCGGTGCGAAAAATTAACAACCGCACTCGCCAGAATCTTCGCTAAACGTCTTTCGTGAAATTTTATGAAGAAGTTTGCGAATGATATAAAAATCTATCGCAAAAACAGACATCTTGATTGCTATTCTGTGTATCTACGAATCGTACTGACGCAGGTGTAACTGCGATTAGCTTCGTGACGCCGCGTCTTTATTGCCGCTTAATAGCGCGTAGAACTCGCGCGTGTGGTTCCGGTGCGGCGTGGGCGCGCGAGTCGGCGCGGTAGGTCTGTGCAAAGAAAGATCTCGGTCGCCAAGTCGCGACTAGACCGAATGGATGCTAAGCAAGCTGTATTACTCGATCGCTTCCTTGCATACGAAGCAGTTTCCACCGGAAGTGCGTCATGCACGAGTAGTATAGATTCCACGCGTTCACCGCTGTTGTCAACCTGGCCCGCCGCGCCTCGCCTTTAGAGGAACGCTCATCCTCGTCCGCGAGTACGTGACTGTCTGTTACATATATTTATTTTTGCGCCGAGTACATACAACACGCGGTCGCGTAGTCGGCGAAAATTTATTGAGAGTCTCGATCGACGGCATTGACGTAAAAGAGTGCTACGAATTGAATCTTTATCGAGCTTGTTGACACGTCACTGTTGGATATTGGTCCGAGAGATAATAAATGTGATACACACACATAAACGCGCGCGCTATTTCTAACACATAGATTAGTAGAATTGTCTATGATGAAAATCTTCGAGTAAAATGCACTTTTTTTAAATGTAATATTTTATTGATACTTAAATATTGGTGACTGTATTTTCTACTTGAGCTGCGACTGAAATATATGAGTGTACGTATAAATCTACATATGCTGTTTACTTTTAACTGAAATATGTGTGAAATCTAATAGAATAAAATCTAAATATCTAATAGAATAAAAATATCTAATAAAATAAATATTTTTTCTCGGATTCACACTTCGATCGCTCGTTACATTCGCCCAGAAAAGTTGACTAAGCCAACATATTGATTTCTCGATCCTTTGAAGAATCATGAGCCGATCGTTCAAACGTCGCATCTTTCGGATATCCCGAATTTAAATCTTTCTTGGATTGGCTTCCGATTAGATTTGAATTTATCAAACGAGACCTTTCACCGGTCGCGTCACGACACACTACGACCGATTCTAAGAGCGCGGAGAAAAAGCGTCGTGGCGACAGTCGCGGGTCAGCTGAACGCTAATTTATTGGAATGTTTATGTTTCTCTTTCGTCGTCTTATCTCGTTCATATATACGAGCGTATTGACTATACAAGAAACATGTATAAATTTGATCGCGTTTCTCGCTCGCGATGGAAAAGGCATTAAAGCGCGTCATCTGAAAATACAACGTTATGGAGATTTACAAAGTAATTAAGATTAGTCCGCGTTCGAACGGTCTTGTACTTTTGCGAAGAACTACGCTGTTCTTGCTGCAAGATATTGTTTTTTGTAACAACATATTATTTCGCTGGCTTCAAAACAGTTGTGTTTGTTTTAAGGTACTCTAATGCTTTATAAAATTATATAAGTATTTTTTTCAGTGTCTCTTGCGTAAATTTTTCTAAGGAACTCTTATCTTGATGATTATTTCTCTGGAGCTGCTTTATAAAAAAAAACGGATTTTCTTGAGTGAATACTGAGTGAATTTGTCTGTAACATATGATCACTCAAACCATTTAAAAGAACGATTGTGCGCATAATGAGTTTTAATTTTTGTGATTTTTCTCTCGAAAGTTTTTAATATATATATATATATATATTTTTGCTTTTCTACAATATTATTGATTAATTTAAAACAACCTCTCTGAATCATTAGTAGATATCTGTATTTCATCAGTCAAATTATTGTAAAACTTTTCGACAATTGCATCGAGTGTTTAACAAAACTAAAAAAATATTTACTCTGTTCACACAATGAGATACAATTTATTATTTTATTAAACATTCATTATTTTGACGATGATTTATATGTAAATAAGCATGGATTTCTGTAGGCATAATAAATATTGACGTCATGCGTTAGACTTCTAATGTTATATATAATCTATGCAATTCAATAATAAATGCAATGTAATTCGGAAATTATTTATAAGACTTACCCGTTCCCGAAGGGATAAGTCGCAAAAGCAGTGTCATAAGGGTGATACACCGAAGGATAAGGCCATACTGCTGCAGCTCCGGCACCTAGATTTTCTTTCATATCAAGTCCAGCAGCCTGTAACACCAAACAAATATCGAACAAATTTTAATATTTTGTTTTCCATAATCAATTAATAACAATAATCTAACATAGTAGTTAACGATATTATAGACTAATTATTTAGAAAATAAATATTATTAAGAAACAAACAACAGAAGATATTATCGAATAATTAGCAACAGTGATTATTTCCTTATGGTTATAACATGTACTTAATATACCATCAACAGCGTACGTACATACATTAATTATTCAGTTATATAAGAACGGATAATTGCACGAGACATTTTCTATCGAAAAAAAGTCGGAGCGATTTTACGCCATCCAATTTTCTCGGAGCTATTAATACGCGAACGCGCGCGGAATCATTAGTGGTCGAACCGATAATTTTCACAGTCGTTTTAAGCGACGATGCGATCCTGCAATTTGCAGAGCGCGGATCTGCACGCGCCATGGATTTATTTTGCAGTGGAGCGTATATGCACCACACCGAACCCGGTCACTCATTATCACGCTTTTTAAATGAAATCGCGCAGAATGCGGTTAATTGGTCGAAAGATCCATTTTTAGAAACGAACGTCGCAATTAGTCCGTATCTCAACTCGGCTCGGTTCGATCTGCGATGCATCGACCATGATGAAAGAATAGCTGGCAAAGCGCTGATAATAATAATTAGGATCGATGTGTATGGCTCTCTTGTTTGCTTCTCTAACCCGCGACCTCAGTTATACGACAGGATGGTGGCTATTAAATTTCTACCGTATTTTTATTTAATACGTATGATAATAGACTCGTAAAAGGTTCCGCATTTTTCGCATAATTTGCACAGACGCGCAATATATTCGTATTAATTATATTCGTATTAATTACAGAGAAATAAATATCTGAAATATACACATAAGATCATAAATAAACTATGTAATGAGAAAAACAAAATAGCTTAACGTGATAATTTATACAGCTATATAATGGCTGTGTAATACGGTATGGAATTATGTAATGTAAAATTTATAATACCGCGACCAAAGCAATTACCTGGAACAGCGTAAACGCGGGTACCAAGGTGTCGAGGGCAGAGGAAAATAAACGTTTTCACTAAAAAGTGATACTTAATGACTTTATACGTGGGATATCACGAACGCTGTGGAACTCGGTGCGCAACCTGTATAATCTACCACCTCGTTACGAGCAGGATACACTATACTCGCCCCTTAAGCTCGATCATAAAGAGCGACGATAACAGCTCGGTCCTAGCGACGACGGCTCGGTAACACACGACAGTGTCCCACTGTTACGGCAGGACGGATTCATAAATTTACGCTTCGTCGCTATTTTCTCCGTATTTGCGTGTGGTCCGATAACGCTCACCAAACGAACAAACAAACGAACACGCGCTGACGCGCTCCTTCTTGATTGTATATTAATATCGCATCGTCCAATTACGGTCGTGATAATATCTCGATACCGTATAAATAACGACACGAAAGAGCACGCGGCGTTATTTTCCGCGCAAGCAACGAAGCGAAAGTTATGAAGCGCATCCAATGCGGGAGCGTCAGGAAAAACTCGACGTGACTTCATGAAAAATCGAATCGCCAAACTTTGTTAATCCCCTAAATAAACACATCACTTTGGAGCATTTGGCTGGCTCGTGAATATAAAAGTTCGGATCAGAATTTAATCCGCACTCGGTGCGATACAGAAATATAGAAGTTCGTATCGGGATTTAATCCGTGTGATAAAAATTTTACGGGGGATTTTGCGCCGCTACGGCACGGCGAGCATTTACTGGCATCGGAAAAGTGCATTGAACGTTTCAACATAAACGTTTCGACGAGAAACCTGAGATCAACGCCGGCGGAGAACGCGGAAGTGCGGCAAAAGAGAAGCTTCACGCGAGATTCCAATGGACCCAACTTCGTTCAGACATTAGCCTCTTGCATTTTGCGTCGAGTAGCATTTGAAGTAGAATCCAAAAATCTCGACGGAGCTGTTGTAACACTACGAGTGTAAGAGGACTCTCTCATAATAATGTACCTAACATGTGCAAGAACGTAAAGTTTTCTCAAAAATAAATATAAATACGTAAAAATGTCAATATACTAACATGTTTATGAACAACACAAAATATATTACTTCTTTAAATGACACATTAATTTGATTAGAATCGTAAATACTGCTGCCATTTATCTTAATTATTCTTTTTCTATTCGATAAAAATACTCGATATGTACATATGCGTATGTATATATATATATATATATATATATATATATTGCATTATAAATTTGTCTATCTTTTTAATTTAAAGCGTCTAAACAAGTTGATCGCTTGAACGATAGCATATTATTATTTGTACGTGGTATATGTGGACGCTAATAAGCAATACAGTGTCAACCCACAAAAAATGAAATATTGAGATATTTATGTAGTGTGCTTCTTTAGCAATCAAAGAAAC
>QVOA01023202.1:0-45777 GCA_014825685.1 Pseudomyrmex cubaensis
CCATACTACTTTCTTCTGTCTCCCCTCTCCACGAGCCGCAGCAGCGCCTCGCGCCCCGGTTCGTGTTCTTTCTGTTTAAAACACTACAACGTGAAGAGAGAAGAAACACGTCACTGTAAAATAAATATATTTTTCTATACGTGAAAATGTCTTTTTTAATATTCCTTTTTTATTCGCATAAAAAACTAACAAAGTATGAGATAAGTACACTATACAATATTTAACGAATGTTATTATTCTTGGCAGTTTTACTAATATAGATCGCATATTCCCGGTATAAAGTTAAAATCGTCATATCAGAAAATATTTTAGTTTTTGTATCTAATTTTGATATCGTATTGGTCAAAGAAGAACGTTATAGGTTTAAGGTAAACTCAGTTTTATTCGAGTTACGTGTATCTGTATTTACACACCTGTTCGGACGTTAAATCATCATTAATATCTGTGGTTATGTTTTAGGCAAGCGTCCAAATCAAACGCGTCGCAAAATCGCAGCTAAATACTATCCTCAAAAGATAAAAGTGTTACATGATGTGACGCAGTAAATAAATTTGTTCGTACTGGAATCTAATTTTATAATCACGAATATATTTTGAGTTGTTTCTTACAAAAACACACATGCACAGCTGTAAATATTATGATTATACAATTGCAAATTTCTATTTACTGCAGTCTCAACATGTGTACAAAACGCACGCGCCGTTTTTTACAAAGTAAAACAGCGAGAAATAAAACCAGATCGGGAATAAAACAAATGTCCGCATCCAGTTCACACTCATTATCAAGCTGTTCAAGTGGTGGCATTTCCGTTTTGAAATTGAACCACGTAATAATAGTATACAGCAATAAACGTCGCGCGGAGCGAGATGTAATCATTTCTGTGAGAAACCTCACCAAATCAGGTATCTGAAATGTTCAGTCACGGAATTATGCCGCGACTCTCACGTCGCGAACTAATCTGCCTCGCGTGAAAACGGACGGATAGATAATCTTGCCCATTATATATAAAACTTGAATCTCGCTCGGCGCACAATTATTTGTCGGAGTCAATAAAACTGGAAATATAGCAATTCTGTGTTTTGATGATTTAATGCGTTTTATATATTTATATGTCAGTATATATTAGCACAGTATATTAAACAAAAGATATTTTATTGCACATAATGCGATCGTTCAAGATTATAAAATATTACTAATTACGTACATTCTTCATCAAATAAGTATAACACATAAATGTTTAATCTTAACAAAATAAAAAAGGAGTTCTTAAATGTTATAAAGATATTAATACTATTATATTTTTTATAATAGTTATACAATAATGTGATTAATATGGACATTATAAAAGTACACTTTGAAGTTTGTATTAGTAAAACATTAATATTATTACTACAATGTAATAATGTTATTTACTACATTATTATTACTACAATGTAATATGTGGTATAAAACATTCTTCAGAAGCCGAACATAATTGATAATGTGTAAAAAATACTTTCTTTTATTTTTTTATAAGTACAAACGTTTCGACCATTACATTTTGGTTCTTCTTCTTTTTAATAAAAACAATTGTCGGTAGAAATACATAACAATTATTTCTTATTTAATAATTATTTAATAGTATCATATAATTATTTAGTAGTATCATATTTTTAACTAACAATAAGTAGGATTTATGTTAACATGCAAAGATGTTTTTCGTGTTTGAACCGCGTTAGTGTCATTTTTATACCGACGTTTCGTGAACATTACACCTCATTTCATCAGGGTTTAAAGCAACCTGATACTGTACAGTACCTGATACAGTATGTATATACCTGATATGACACTAACGCGGTTCAAACCCGAAAAACATCTTTGCATGTTAATATAACACATCGCGAAAGCATCAAATATCAGGATTTATGTTTTTGCATATTTCGAGTAATATATCAAATTTATTTTTGTCTAATAAATGTACAGTAAGATTTTGTGGCAAATATTCGAAGTATCTAATGTTTAGATTTGTTAACGGATTCTCCATAAAATACAGTTCTGTCAATGGTATTGCATTTGATAAAGACAATGATTCCAGCGAAGTAAAGTTATTTTTGCTCAAATCCAAGTATTTCAAAGATATCAAAGTTTCAGACCATCCTTTTGACAGAGAACTCAACTTATTGTTCGACAGATATAATTCCTCCAGCATAGAAAGCTGAGCGAACGCTTTAGTATCAATCCATTCTATATCATTTTCTTCTAGATACAATTTCTGTAACTTTGGAAATTGAATGAAAGCGTTTGGAGTAATTTTATTTATTTTGTTGTAGTGTAAAAAAAAAGTACTGATGTTTAGTTCATTTGAAAATTGAGGTATATTTTTGATTTGATTATAACTCAGATCAACTGTCTGTAGGTAATTCAAGTTTTCAAACGTGTATTGATCCAGAGTCTCTATAGCATTTCGGGACAGATTCAAAAATTCTAACTTGTTTGTATCTTTGAAAGCATTTGACTGGATATCTTTAATGCGATTATTGGAAATGGAAAGATATGTTAAAGATTTCATGCCAATAAGATCGAGGCTCAATTTAGCAAATTGCCACGTTATATACTCTATCCTATTGCTATCTAAGATCAATGTATATACATCCTCTCCTTTTTCATATAATTTTAAAGATTCAAGCGAGTTTTTATGAAGATCGAGAAAACTTAGACCATGTCTAGGTAACAGATTTATAAAATCGGATGTTTCTATTTCGTTTTTAGAAAGATCTAAAATTCTCAATTTTGGAAATGGAATGTCTAACTTTCGAGACATCAAATATTGAGAAAATAAATCATAACTCTCTCTATGATAAGATAAATCATCACTTTGATACGGATAATATACTAAATCTCTTATTTTGTTTTCAGAAAGAGATAGAATTTCTAACTTTTGATATTTTTCGACAATCCGTTGTTTAAATGCATCGTAATAATAAGAATTACCTTTGTAGAAGTTCATAACAAGGACTTTTAAATTTTCGTGGCCACTTAAGTAAAAATCGGACCTAATGTTATTGTTAGAAAGAAACAGAGTAGTTAAGTTAGTAAGTTTTTTAAAAGCATTGTTTGCGAGGTACATAATATCATTGTTTGTAAGATTAAGACAAGTAATAAATGGACTACTGATAAAATCATCACCAATGCTATTAATGGTTGTATTTGCAAAGTTTAAAAAGATAATGTTGTCTTCACATAAACCTGAGATGGAATTGTTTACGTAATTTCTCCAAAGATACGGGGAAACATCATTGGCTCTTGATAATGTAAACAAACAGACAAGAGCAGCGATTGTCTTACCAATGATGGTAATATTGTTGATTTTTATTGATTTCTGAAAACATAATAAAACGTGTTTATTTTATAATTGTGTTAACATGTGCTCGTCTATGTTACAATATATTTTAAGTCTGAGTTTCGAAAAAATTGATTCTTTGAATTTGATTAAATGTTATTAAAATTATAGCTATATATATATAACAATTAAAACATAATAAATTAATGAAGAAGAAGAAAAACTAAAATATGGCAGACTAATGACAAATATCGATAATATTGTCTCATTTGCAATATAATATATTATTTAAATTTAGAGCACGTTTATTAAATTACGACGTGCTAATTAGTTGTAAAGATTTATTATTTTCTTTTATAGGAAACTAATGTTTTTTAGTTTCTTTAATATATAAATAATGTTCACTTTTTTATATGTAATGTCTTAATTCGTTTGATTTACTTTTTAGATTTGTTATTACTAATTCAAATATTGTAATAAAAAAGAAAAATAGATAGAAATATATCTATATTATTCTTTCTTTTTTTCATATAAAAAATATATATATATATTTATATAATTTTTTAATATAACTTATATATATATATGTAAATATATATGTATACATGAAAACTTATTATAAACAATGAATTGTAACAACTTACCATTGCAGATTATTTTTTAAATATTTATAGATAGGTTTACTGAACGATTTTGTCTTAAGGTTTTGCTAGTGTTCTTCACGCAAGCACTTTGAATACTGGTTCAAAGCTTTATAATAAAAAATTACATCATCTTAAAGATAACTGATAACAATAAAAAAACGTATACTGTTTCCGATACGTTTTTATCTTCAGTCAGCGGATATAACGTATCAGAAACAGTATACGTTTTTTTATTGTTATCAGTTATCTTTAAGATGATGTAGTTTTTTATGATACACATAGAAATTCATTTATAAATGAGGGAGAATTTGGTAAACACTTTGTATATTTTTATACGATGTTACCTCAGTATTTACTTGTAACATAGTTTTATCAATTAGTCAAAAAAGTAAGCAATTTTAAGTATATCTTGAGTTTAGAAAAAAAGGTTTTATTCAGAAAAAAATAAAAAATACATTATCTTCTTGGCTAAGTCAAAACTGTGATATTTTACTGTGATATTGTATAATAAAATAATATTTTATAATGTTATTATAAAAGTAAATTGTATTCGAAATAGAAGAAGAGAGCTAAATTTTTCTTCTGATAAAATGCCGTTTTTTATTTGTATGTAATTTTCTAATTTTTTTTTTTTTAATTTTATAAAATGATTTTTAGTATTTTTTCATGTAAATGTGTGAATATTGTTACTCGCATTGGTTATCGGAATCTAAATTGAGAGAGCCGGAAAAATTTAATGATCAAAGTATGTAAAAATAGAAATATAATTACTTTTTATTATAAAACTTACAATGTCTTGCTTTATATTTCTCACACTTGCGTTGTTTCGAGCGATTGCTCTATCGGATAGAGCTTCTGGCGGCAACGCGATTTGGAACGATTTTTGGAACAATTCTATCACGTCTGAATGCCATCTTTTATACATCAGCCATCACATGTTTCTAAATGGCTAATCGTTTGTGATTGATTGATTAAAAACACGCAACGTCTGGTTTAAGAAAAGTGTAATGTCGATTGTTGCATCTTTTCGATTGTTGCACCGTCGTGCAACTCCTGCTCAGCGTCCTTAGATGTACTATCGCATAGCGCTATCCGCTATTTACTGACTGGACATTCGGATTCCAGTCACACAAAGCACTGAACAGAACTTGTAAAAATACAATTAAAATAAAACTCCTAAAATCCAAAAGTAACCAAAAAACATTATTATACGCATAACAATAATAAAATTAATACACAAATCTTTGCCATACAACATCACATCTATTTGATTACAATTATGAGATTGTGTGTATGTCGATGATATGTTCTTGAGCAATCGGATTCAATACTTCTTGTGTTTTTTCAAAGAAACTATTAACTATAAAGCTTAATTTGAATTTGTTGAATGACAAATAAAGAGTGTGTTGAAAAGATGAATCTGAATTGTTTAATTTTACAGATATCACAATCTTTCTCTGTATTTGTCTTTTTCTTTCTCTTAGGTTCCTGTTTACCAGATTTGCAAGTAGATGTGCTAGAAGCACACACTTTCTTAATTTCTATGTGGCTAATATTAATGCTATCTTGAGACGATTCAATTTCACTAGAAATGAGAATTATAATACGAGTACCATCACAACGCACGTGTCTCAACGGCAGTCGATAACAAACTGTTTATTCAATATTATAGCATTTATTATGCGACAAAATTGTATTGTCTCTCTAAATTATCAAGTTTCTTAAAACTTGAATCTCGCTTGGCGCACAATTACTTGTCGGAGTCAATGAAACTGGAAATGTCGCAATTCTGTTTTGATAATAATCCAAACAATTTAATGCTTTTTATTTATTTATACAATAAATGTTAGCATATATTAAACAGAGCATTTTTTATTGCACAATATGATCGCTCAAGATTATATAAAATATTTCTAGATATATATATTGTACATTCTTATCAAATAAGTATAATATAAATGTTTCATTCTTAACAAAATAAAAAGAAAGTTCTTGAATACTATAAAAATATTAATAATATTATATTTTTTATAGTTATATATAATAATGTGCTTAATAATATAGATATTATAAAAGTATATTAACTTTGTATTGATAAAATATTAATATTATTAACACAATATATGATATAAATTAACATTTCTCAGAAACCGAACATAAGTGATAGCGTGTACAACATTGTTTTATTTTTTATGAATACAGGCAATTCTACAAGTACATTTTGGTTTTTTTTCTTTTCATACAAACAGTTGTCAATAAAAATGTATAACATTTATTTATTATTTAGTATTTTCAGTTAGCAGTAAGTAATAGATTTATGTTGTAATATAATTCAAGTAGTATATAAAATTCACTTTTTAATTTAATAAATATATAGTAAGATTTTCTGGCAAATATTCGACATACTGTTTAAATATTTCATTGCTTAAATATTCTAACGGATTATTCTTAAGATACAGTTGTGTAAGTGGTATTATATTTGTTAAAGACAATGAGTTGAGCGAAGTAAAATTATTTTTGTTTAAATTCAAGTATTTTAAAGATATTAAAGATTCAGACCATCCTTCTGGCAGAAAACTCAATTTATTGTTTGACAGATTCAATTCTTCCAGCATAGAAAGCTGAGCAAACGCTTCAGTATCAATCCATTCTATATCATTTTCTTCCAAAAACAGTTTCTTTAACTTCGGAAATTGAATGAAAGCGTTCGGAGTTATTTTATTTATTTTGTTGTGACGTAAAATCAAAGTACTGATGTTTAGTTCATTTGAAAGTTGAGTTGTTATATTTTTGATTTGATTAAAACTCAGATCAAGTGTCTGTAGATAATTCAAATTAGCAAACGTGTATTGATACAGAGTCTCTATAGCATTTCCGGACAGATTCAAAAATTCTAACTTGTCCGTATCTTTGAAAGCATTTGACTGGATATCATTAATGCGATTATTGGAAATAGAAAGATATGTTAAAGATTTCATGCCAATAAGATCGAGACTCGATTTAGCAGATTGCCACGCTACATACTCTATCTTATTGCTGTCTAAAATCAATGTATACACATTCTCTCCTTTTTTATTTAATCTTAAAGATTCAAGCAAATTCTCATGAAGATCAAGAAAACTTAGATTATATGTAGGTAGCAAATTCACAAAAGTAGAATTTCGTATTATGTTTTTAGAAAGATCCAGAATTCTCAGTTTTGAAAATGGAATATCTTGTAAGTTTGGAGTAATCAAATCATAACTTTGATGAGATGGAAAATATTGTAGACTTTCTATGTTGTTGTTTCTAAGAGATAAGATTTCTAAGTTTTGATAATTTCCATTAATATGGACTGTCTGTTTAGGACGTTTGTTTGGATAGTAACCAGATGAATAGCCATAAGGTGAATGGTATATAGATGATGAATAGCCATAAGGTGAACGGTCATTGGGTGAGTTATCTTTACAGTCATTCATAACAAGAACTTTTAAAGTTTTGTGACCATCTAAATAAAAATCAGATTTGCATTCAATTTTTGAAAGAAACAGTGTAGTTAGATTTGGGAGTTCTTTAAAGGCATTTTGTGCAAAGTTAATATGATTGCCCGTAAGATTAAGACAAGTAATAAATGGACTGCTGATAAAATCAGATTCAATAGTATTGACATATATATTTGCAAAGTTTAAAGAGAGAATGGCGTCTTTGCATAAACCTGAGAGAGAATCGTTTACATAATTTCTCCAAAGATGTGAAGAGACATCATTGGCTCTTGATAATGTAGGCAGACAGACAAGAACAGCAATTATCTTACTAATGATCGTATCATTGATTTTCATTGATTTCTGAAAAAAACATAATAAAACGTGTCTATTTTAAAATTGTAAATATGAAGATAACTCGGCTTAGATATATTACAATATATTTTAAGTCTAAAGTATAGTGTCGAAAAAAGTGATTTTTTGAATTTACTTTTAATATTAAAATTATAGCTAGCATTTATAATAATAAAGTAATAACAAACACAATCAATAAACATATGTGATCGAAGTGTCACAAAAACTGAAAACACAGTAGAATGATGACAAATATCGATCACGTCGTCTCATTTGTAATATATCATTTAGATCTAGAATACAATTAGTATTAAATTATGACATGTTAATTAGTTATAAAGATTTGTCATTTTTTTATAAAAAAAAATATTTTCTAGTTTTCTTAACTTTTCGCGGACGCATATCTGCGAACAGCAGCCTAAACACGCTTACGAGTTAGTCTGGTCAAAAAGTTAATATATAGATAATTGTTACTTCATATACAATGTCTTAATTCATTTAAATTGCTGTGTAGATTTGTTGGTACTTTAAATATTCAAATATTAATAAATTCAAATACTAGTAAAAAAGAAAAATATGTAGAAATATATTTTTTTTCTCATTTTTTAAAAATATATAAAATTATATGTGTAAATATACACATACATATACATGCAAACTTTTACAAAACAAAAAATTGTAACAACTTACCATAATTGCAGATTATTTATTTAAATATTTATAAACAGATTTACTTTATAGTTTTGTATTGAGTTTTTGCTGGTGTTCTTCACGCAAGCACTTTGAATACTGGTTCAAGCGCGCGCTGAAAATAGTCGAAACAGATAGTTATATCTGCTGACTGAAGATAAAAATAACGTATCGGAAGCAGCAAACATTTTTTGCTTTATCAGCGGATATTTCCAGTTATCTCTAAGTTGTAGTATTTTTATACGATAAACATAGAGATTTACTTATAAGTTGACGTAGGAAACACTTTGTGTGTTAATTTCCATGAGGCTATAGTATTGATGCTATCTGAGGCGATTCAATTTTACTAGAAATAGGAATTATAATACGAGTGTTATTCGTATGCTTACTGTCACAACGCACGTGTCTCAACGGCAGTCGGTGACGAACTGTTTATTTAATATTATAACATTTATTATGCGACAAAATTGTATTGTCTCTTTAAATTATCTTCTCGTTACGTGCAATCTTCCATTCTCTTGTGTGATTTCTAAATTTTAGAGCGAGATATGTATTTCTAGATTATTTTATATTCTAAAAAAAAAATTGAGAATCACGAGAGTTGCTCTTATTTCCGCACTGATTATCCATCGGATATTTCGGTAAACGCTTCAGTCGTAATGATTTATATACGGAAGAAAGGTTCTCTCCTTTCACTCTAGATTGAGTTCGGTCAATTTTCAATAACTAGAAAAATTTCTTTCGCACATAGAATTGTGCGTTAATCACGAGAAAATAGAGCTGCTTCGATATCGCATTATAGAAAGTCGATATACAGAAACTAAAAGTATAGAGATATTTCCTGTTTCCTACGAAGTGCGTGTTATGCAACAATAAATCATGCTGATCGCGTTAGGCCGTAAGTAAAGTGCGTGTAATACACCCGCACATTCTGCATGATGTTAAGGCAATATCAACAATCAGCTATTGTTCTTTACATAAGCTTTTGTATACAAGCTTGATATATAGCGAAACGAATTTCTATATGTATCCATAAAGCCATAAAATTCTGATTTATTAAAGAAATCTTGCAAAAAAGCAAACTTTATAGCTTTCTCTAAATATTGTATCCAAGCAAATTTATTCTTCTACACACTATCACTTCTCTACATGAATATAATCTGGTTCTTTCAACAACCTTCAATTTATCTCTCATTCTGCAATTTTTTTTAATAATAAGTTTTTTTCTACATTATGCTGACTAATATATTATGCGTGCAATTATATTTTATTAATTAATTAGATTGTGCCGAAGCAAAAGATGAGTGAACTGCGATTGGCGTCGTGCACGTATGCATTTCAATTTGTCAATAACGTAGTTTATAGATAATATATGGATATAATCTGCATATACAATATGCAAATAATACTTACTTAAGTATATGTACTTTTATTCGAGAAATCGCGATCGATAAGTACACGTTCACGATCAACTGGACGCATGTATTATATCGGTGAAAATGCAAAAGATTTCGATATGTCCGCAAAAAAAAACTGCATCGAGCCAAGAAAGCGTGCAAACACAACACGCATTAGTCAAAAAATTTTATTTTGAATCAGCATTTACACACCATAAATAATCAAGTTAATCAAGTCTAAATTTATCGCAAAAAGTGCGAGCTATCTTGAAGATATTTATTATAATATTGAACTTAACAAACTAGAGAGCGTCTCCAACTTTAATTACTCGCGAATGCGGTAAAACAAGAAAGTTGGATATTACAGCAAATATTTTTAAATAAGCAGCATATATTTTTGCAATGAATTTGAACGTGATTATTTATGGTGACAGGTGGTTTTATTCGATCCAAAATTAGAGTTACATTACCGTATCGTTGTTAGGTGAAAGTGAGAGACGCGTATATTATATAGACGTTTACGCATGGCAAGTTTTTGATATGTTGACAAAGAATTGGAAGGCAAAAACCGTTCGAGAAGAAAATTAAATAGCTTCCGATTTTACGTCATTGCCTAAGAAATCGTATCTTTCTCAGTACAAGATAAGTACACGAGAAAGTCTATATCGAGAGAATTATTATTTATTGCGAATAAAATAGTATTTTGCATTTATGTGTGTGCGATTACCATCAAAAATATATAACTGAATCCGTCAAGTATAAAACTATATAATTATAGAAATAGAATCTAATTCAGATTTATCTCTATAGAACTGTATTTTGACGGAACTTATTACTAAAATAAATTGTGGTATAAAAATAAAAGAAAATGTGTTCGAGTTTTCATACAATTTTTCCGCGACGATGCGGAAAAACACACACGCCCACGATATTTTACGTCACATAATCCACTCTAACTACACGAACCTTAAACGGATTTCAATGATCGATTTATCTGACGTGCTCGTGGCATGTAATTTCGATGATGCAAGAGTCTTCGTTATAAATCGTTTTTGATATTCTTGCGAATTCGCGCTTGTGTTTGCAAAGATGTGCATGCAGCTTAAATATGAAAAACAACTTGCACTCTTTTGCAAGTACGTTATCTGCTTCCTATCGCATCAAATCGCGCAACTAAAAAATTGCCTTATCGACAAGCTAACTCGAGTTCAGCGTTACGTAGCTTATAGCGTATACATTGAGCAAATCGTTTTTATTGTTACATATGCATTTAGTAATTAACAACAGAATTAGAAACATATCTTTTCCGTAATGAAGGATAATTTATAGAATCTTTCGTTTTTAATAAAATTAACATTTATATAATTATTTTATGTAAAATATTCTAATGCGGAAATTGGAAACTGTATGTTTTTAATTCGAACACACTCGTGCGATTCTTGCAGACGTGCATGAAAGATACTTCAAAGGTACTTGTCACAAAAAATCAAAATTAAAAGTAACAATTCTACGTCAAATATGATAATAAAGTATGCACGTGTTATATGTTGCTATGTAACATACGATTCAAACTAAAGCACAACTCGTTCAAAAGTAAAGTACAACATATCTTTCATCTCGCATGATATTCCTTACAAGCTTTTTCACTAAAGTATCGATATGTTGGCGATAAATCCACTTTAATACACGCAATGATTGTCATGATAGTTACCAATAAGATGATAAATATAAAAATAATATTATCAAAATATAAACATATCTAATATGAATAATTATACACAAAGTCAGCTGAGAAAATTTAAAAGTTGTTGCAATTCTCTCGTAACCGTGAAATTTGTACAATGTTTTTAAATAACATAAAGAAAAAAAGAGAAAGACACAAAATCAATATTTCAATAAGTGTATTACAATTTACTTTTGAAACTAAAGTGCAATATGTTCGCAGAAACGATTAATTAACACACGCGCGACAAGAATAACGCACATTGCATCGTGTCCACCCGATTACGATTTATTCACAATGCTCTCAAGAGACAAATATCATGGGTTTGCTCTCGGAAATACGCTACCGCGATTAAACACTCGTTTAATTACAGCGCAAGCCATTTGGCGAGACTTTCTCCGCCAATTAGGCACCTAACTCGAGTTACCTACTGTGAATTCGATAACTGATCGTAAGTTCACGTTGTTTTAGAATGTTAACCACTGCTTCTCGAATTTTATTATAATTTAAGACCGGACACGCAAAACGTATATTTTACTATAAAACTGGGTGAACGCAACTTTATCCAGTTCGACACATTCGATATTTCAACGCTACATTTACTCATCTTACAAATATCTTATATTCTATATCTATCGTATCTCTTTTTTTCATCCAACTTAGTTAAAATGTAAAAATGTCGTTAAAATGCATCTCGATTTTTATTATTTCTTATCTTTTTATTATTTCTTATCTTTTGTGATAGATCAAAAATTTTACAATTTTATATTATGTTCATTTTAACAAATGTGATAAAAACATTCAAACGAGAAGACTAGTGCAAAGTCGATTTTATATGCGTGCGTGCGTAAGTTTGACGAGATTGTAAGGTTCAGTGTACTTTTGCATTACGTTGCAAATAACGGGATACGCGGATGTAAGGTTTTGCTGTTACACGTGGGGGCTCGTCTAGTTCAACACATTTAGACCTGATTGTTAACTTAAACCCGGCTTATGAAAGAGAAAGTGGGTGAAGGCTAGAACGAACGATTTGCCACAATTACTTGTAGTCTGCGTCGCGTACCACACTTCGCCAATGAAACAAGTCCCGCTGCGAGAAAGTACAAGTGCCTAAAACGCGATCGGCGGAGATTGGCCTGGTGCACACGCGCACCAACTGCCAATAGCGGAAAACAGAACGCCACCGTGCAATTATACTTTGTTTGAATAATTGACGGATCTGGAATCTGCAGATATGGCGATTGATAATGTCTGACTTGTTACACTCTTGTGTGTTCGGCAAAAGAAACGAAAAAAACATAGATGAAAATAAGCAACAAGGTTCACAGCGCGGAACTTAAGGTTTGAGTTCGGTATTTTTCTCATAAAAAATATATATATTTAAAAACTCTGAAATATACGAACATTATAAATATAGAAACAATTCTAAAGATAACTAAGAATTATTTTAAATATACTTGCACGTAAATACGCGTTACATATATGTATATGTACAATACTTTTATAAGAATCATCTCAAATATTAAAAAAAAAAAAAAAAAATTTAACATTTTTATAAAAAATACATCTTAATAAATAATTATAAAAATAGATAATAACGTTTACTCTCGTTCAACCTTCCAATTATGACGTATGATTAAGTTGAGCTCTAGTCTCTTAACAAGAACGATATTATCTTGATTGACGTTCATAAAGGTTTTTTTTTCATAAAGAAAAGTGCCTAATTAATTCTATTTTGCGATATAAAACGCGATGCATAGTTTGACTTGCGTATGCCTTGCTTCTTGAGGCTATTTTCTGAACGGCGAAGCCGGCAGTTATGATAAATTGCGCAATATAGACTAAAAGGGTTATCTGCTATCAACTTGGCATTCCGATAATAACACGGCCTTGCTCGCATTTCTTCATAAACTGAAATTTGTCTCGGTATCTTAAGCGGATGATTATCGCATAAACTGAATAAATTAAATTTATCTCACAGATTATGTATAATTGTTACTTATTATTCTTTTCAATTTCCTTCCGCTTGCTATTATGTTCGTATTTTATCTTAATTGGTGCATACTTCAGACGAGAGATCTGATATATCGGAACTAAATACACTGCTGTTATATAAAGTATATAAAATAAACATCTTATGCAAACAGTAATAGATCAACGCGATGTTATCGCGACACAAATTATCGACAGTTGCAACGTTCGTCGATATCATCGAGGCAATAATTTCAGAATCGTAATATTCAGTCATTTAATTGATTTCGATATAGTAGCTCTGAGAAACACAAGTTATAATCTTCTCCATCGCTGTAAAACATATAGCATTGAATGTTCGTTCAATACTTTCAGCTACAAATATGTGATTTAACTAATTCAATTTATTTATGACTAAAATCGTTTCTCAGTTATAAATAATTTTTTATCAAAGCTCAATAAATATTGTCGCACTAATAAAACCGCAAATAAGGTTTTGTCTGTTCGTTCGAGAGATAATACAAATTCGCGAAGTTAATTGGCGTGGAAGTCGAAATCGCTTTCTAAGGGGAAAATTGCTGCGTACCTCTTATGAGACAAATTACAAGATCATACGCCCGATCGAAGTTGAGCCGATCACGTTTTCCATAAATGTTTTATGGCGCGATTTCCGAGCTAGAATGGATGGGAGAACGTCTTGTTATGGTTTAGCTCATGATCGCCAAGGGAATCGCCAGATAACACCTAACTTTTTATACATCGCGGCAAGTCTTGGTAAAATATTAGGAGACTCAGAGCTCTCGACTAAAAGTTATAGTCGCGGTCGACACAAACTGACAAAACACGCATTGACTTTAATTTAAAAAATTAGAAAAGTAAATTACAAGTATGTTAAAACATATGTACATATATATAGAATTCTCTTTCTTCTTTTTCTGTAACATCACATATGTAATATATATTTGTAATATTTGTAATAGTATCATGCATTTATGCATAAACTATTACTTCATTATACCTTCGAGTCTGGATAATTATATTCCATTTAATTTTTAAACAAAAATTGTTCATACAAGAAAATCATTTTAACACTTTGTTAGAATCGGCAATTAGAACCAAAAAGAAGATCAATATATCGATATGCGATATATATCGATATGCGATATATATCGAAATGCGATATATATATCGATATGCGATATTATGATGTTTGCATAGATAAATCTTATTTCTGCTCAAAACGCTACTATAATATATTTCTATAAAATTGCTTTCTACAAAATCTGTTCTAGAAAAGAAGTAATATATAATATAAAATAAAAACTTATTAAAACTTATTTCACACAAGTGTTAAAAAATAACAGATGAGAAAAATGGTCTTTTAATAAGCACCTTGCTATTAGAGCTAAGATAACAAACAAACAACGTGTTCTCAAACACAATATAACAATGATGTAATACAGAAAAATGAGAGAATGTCAGTAAGCTCGCGGCGACCGGGAATGCGCTAATAGGTTTGAGAATCGCCGAGTCGTAAAGTCGTTCATCGACGAGAAACGACCGACACCCGCGATGTAAGGCCAGAGTCCCGTAGAAAGGAAAATGTCCGCCGACTGATTGATATTCAACTAGAAACCATTCGTAAAAGCGTTATTGCGAGAAACCAAGGCAACTGTATTTCGCATGCTACTTGAAGCTGTCGTCACGCGTTCGAGAGTGCCACCTCAAAAAATCCGACATTATAGGCGTTCGAGAAAATGATTGCGCTTTATTTGCACGGGAAATTTTCTGACGACGTAAGATACACGTGAGCGAAGAAAAATATGAAAAATCAGTTTTTACGACAAAAAATTATTATTTATATAAGTCCTTTTACGAGAGATATAAATATGTTATTACTTACCGCGCGATTGTGTTTCCTCTCGATAGATATTGGGGATTAACGACAAAGATATAAAACGCGTCGAATGTAAGAGATACATTCGCGTGTTGCACGTATCTACAGAAATAAATCATTACGATACGAGTGAAAGATCGGTAACAATAATCACTTGACGGAAACGTATAGAGATAAAATGTAGAATATTAATGGCGTAAATATACGGCGTTCGGCGCGGAAAGAATGATTTTTCTTTTAGAGCACCGACATATACTGTATGCGATATCGTCTAAATGGCACAGAACTACACGTTTGGCGGATCTACCGTGCGCGAATTAGCGTGCAAAGACAACGTTCTCCACGCTTGCAAAAGTAAAAGTTATCAGCGAGTACAATCGTATTCTACATAAACAAGTGGACCATAAATAATTCCGAAACTGATCAATCAGCAACTTTACCAAACCGCTCGCAGTTAGATCCGATAAGCGATGCGAGTGTACTACGAAAAGTTAAGGCGCCGAAAAGCATAATTCACTGTACAACTAAGAGTGAGTACTTTTAGTTTGCATTACCCGTTTTCTCATTTAAGCTTTTTATTCTTCGTCAACGTATGTTACACAACTGTATTACGTTACTACAAATCCGTCTAACTACTCAAACCAAAAAAAAACCACCCAGTACATTTTAAAATCTAATATACTTTCGCTAATTTTATTTCACCTTATGCAATATCATAATTTAAAAATATGTTAAGTTTTAATTAGTTTTATGAATATTGTAATGGATATAATAGCTCCAAATGAATTTTTATAGCGTTATTTTCGCCGACGAAATCTCACTTAATTGAATTATATCGTTTTGACGAGGCAATTAAACACTTTCTTAGATTTGAGAACTAACGGTTCAAATCACGATGCTAGATCCGGATTATGCGAGTAGATTGTGGCTTATAATGTACTCACGACGAAGAAAAAAAGTAAATTTACATATAAAAGAACTCGCGCTAATTATGTTTATTAGTACGGATAACCGCATCATCAATCTTCGTGATACGATCACGTTTCGGGAACGAAGATAAATTCCGAATACGCGCGTCTGTATTCAGAATTTATTATATGTTTCTGTGCGATGAGAAAAAGTATTTATCTATTGTATTTATCTATTATTATTTATCTATTATTTATCTATTTGTCTCCAAATTAATAAGAAGTAACATTTGCGTAATATACTGCAATATTTTTTATGTAAACATATTTATATAAATATATAATATTCAAAAAACTGCCTGAAACTTTCCGCATAAAGTTTTCTGAATATTTATTCTTGTTATATTTAAAAAGCTGTCATATATTGCAAGAAGCAGATATAGAAGCAAGTCTTTTTTCACGTGATATAATCCAACTTCAAAACGTGATTACTCTCTCCAACATAATTTTCTCTATAGCGCAGTAGCAAAACTAGTTAGTTATCTTTCTTCTCGTGAAACTTAGAAAACTCTCTTTCTATTAATATTCGTAACAGAACTTCTCGTTACGGTTCTAAGAAGTCACATTTGAATTTCTCTTCTGTTTAAAATTTGCGTATAATTTACCTTCTTGTCTCTTTTTTTCTTTTTCTTCTGCGAATTACTCTGCAAATTCAAATAACTCTTTCTATTCTTTTTGTCAACTTTTCTATATAAATTTACGTTTTTGTTGGATTAGTCTCATATTTGTGTCCTGTAAATATTCTAATTTGACCTTCATTCAAGTCGCAAAATGATTAGAATTTATTCTCTTCGAAAAAACAAAACGAAAATTTACATCCCTTTTTCAATTCAATTAAACCAAAGTCCTCCGTAAGGGAGATCGAATTCCGGGATCGTAAACTGTAATGTTAACCGGTGTATTAGAAAGGAAAAGTATATATATGCGCCCGAGCACGTGCACCGATCGACATCCGTGAAAGTACACAGATTCCGGTTCGCACGAGCTTGCTGAAGAATCACTTTGAGTGATCTCTACATCACCCGGAGCGCTTTCCAGCCGATGACTTGCTCGATGTGATGTTTACCTCGCGGTAACGGATATCCAGTCCCGTATGTAACAGCATCTACAAGGCACCAGCACTTGTAACTCGAGGGTGTCCTTCGAAAACGGCATTCACTGATGGTAACCGATACAAGGCGCTACTCAGGACCGTAGAGCACCAGAGTTCTAGTTTCATAAGTTTTATTACGTGGACGAAGGGTATTTGAAGTCAACAAGTCGCCGTATATGTGTGTGTGTTCATATAAATTAATGAATATTCAATATAATCTAGACCGAATGCAGCATTCATTAAGAGACATTTATATTAACATTGTCTATAGTATTTCCATAAAGTAATTACAAGCTACTGAATAATATAAAAGTTCAAGCTTTTCGGATTACTTTGTAATTAATTAATTACTGTGAATAATTGATGTCAGTACTTAATTAATTAATTACATGTCATTACAATGCACACGAATATTTAATTCTTTGTAGACATACTGAGTCTCCCAGAGACCTATCCAAAAATTTCAAACTGATGTCTCTAGTAAAAATTAGTTTTTTTTAAATGCTTATATCTTCGAAAATACGAGAAATGTTTGCAAATTGTTTTTTTATCGACGCAAAATCGTTCAAACTTTTGATTCAAAAAACAAACTTAAAAAATATTGATTTTTCTCGGAGATATTCGATTTTAAAATCGCGTGGGTCTCACAGACCAAGTCTGTCCAACTAGTGGGTGTTTTTATAGTCTATTCACGAAAGGTTAATTCTGTTGACATGTAACTACACATTTGCTATTTTTATATCGAGTACTAATGTTGTTTAAGGCGCATCAAGGTAATTGTTAGAGTTCACAAAAAAAGTTTACGAACACATTTTGCGAGCTTAAAACGCGTGTTGTAATATTCGCTATGCGCAAGAATACAGGCCTGCGTTGCACCTATCGAGTGTCTATGAGCCGTGTAGTGGTTCGCGAGCGAATTTGTTGGAACGCGCGGGCGTTAAAAGCCGCGCAAACTCCTTTCACCGTGCCACAGGACCAACGGTGCATGCTACAGACGGATCGTTGCGACTAACCGGTCGAATGACCACTCAAATGTGATTCACGACCGAACCCGATCACCTGGTCCCGCTCGCCGCATTGAAATCGGATCTGAGCAAAGAGAGCCAAGTAGTGGCGAGTAATTTCTAACATTGTTTGAGGAAAACCGGGTAATATCGATTGCGCATTATGTGTGTTTAATTGGAGCGAAACAAGATTATCTAGAGGATACGTTTCTTCTAAACTGTGCAGAAATCGCATCACTTTATCGTTCGATCACGTAATTCTCTTCGTTTTTGTATTTTTTTATTCATTATATAATTATGGAAATTTAGTTGTACTTAAGTACTTAAACTAATTTTATCGATAACTGCCTGCGGTACGACTTGACCTAAAAGACTGTCATCTTCGTCATGTCGTTCACTTTCGCAAAACTATATAATGTTAAAAAAAAGCTGATAGAAGGGAAAGACAAGTTAATGATAGTGTAACGCATGTAACCACAGTCGAACGATCCGCACTATTTTGAGCCGAGCCGGAATTCGGAGCAAAATTAAAGGTTACAGGAGAAAGGATTACTCAGAAGTAGCGTGACATTTAACACGTTATACCTGCTTAGCAAATTGACGTGTCGTCATCGCGTGTCGTCGTTTCGCACAGACCAAATCTCTTCGCCTTTGAAGGCGCATTGTTCATATATTTCGTAGAATTTGCAATTGACACGATTTGTAACTTTTTCTGCAACGCGTGTCAGTATAATATTGAATAAAAATTCTAGTACATCAATATATAATTTTAAGCCACGGTGTGTTTTTATTGTAACATTATAACAAATTAATGAAATTAATTTTGATAATAGCTCAACTAATCTACTATTTACTAATTTTAATTTCTTTTACTGAAGTTTTTTTTACTATATAGTAGAATATAACGCTTCACATTGTAAGGTGTAACGTTTTTACTTTAGTTTCGAATGTAGTGGCATAAGTTTTCACACGTGGTTGCAGTTCCACGAATACGATATAAATTATTCAAACATTGCTGCAAAATCGCGATATACTTCTCGAGAAATTGTGGTAGCAACTAAAGAAGCTACATACGTACATATAATCACGGTTCGGTAGGTTTCAAGATTGACGCGATAAAGTTGTGATTCGTTTTACGATTTCGCGCCAGTCTAAATCGTCGTTTGTAATCGCGACGTGTATGATAAAGTGTAGCATTTATATAGAAAAAGCAAACATTTTATATCATACATATGTATATTGCATATAATTTTTAAGGACTATTTGCGATTTCCTTCCTATTACATTCACTAAAGTTTTTTCTTTTTGAACTAAAACGTTTGTAACTTTATTATTTTTAGAAAATCAGCAAATAACTTAATTGAGCAGGGCAGCTAAAAGTTTAGGGCAGCTGTAAACTCGACAGAAAAATATAGAACATATAGCAATCGACTTGAAACTAAGAATGGATATTTTCTCGCATATTCAATAATCAAACAATATTTACACAATATTTGTACGAGTAATAAAACAAAAAACACTCTCTCTACAGCCGCGCGAAGCTGACCTGACAAAAATATCCTATTTTAGCCGCGAGAAATCATATAATACGAACATAAACACGTAAACTGTTAAAAAATTAGATAATGAGGCTTTGGATAATTATTACAAACAATCAAACGTTCCGATAATAAAAGACGCTCGTGAATTTCGTTGCAAATATCTTTATCGCGCAGCTCTGTCTGTCTCTTTTCTTCTTTTATTGACCGAATCCAATATTGCGACAGAAATTACGGACACTTTCACTTCTCTCGGCGCCCTGTCCGAAGTTTATACCGGTAGTCTCGTGTTCATCCAGCCGTGTTAATTACCGCGCGAATCTAATGAGCCGTTTTCGCGTGGATGTCGTTAGCGTTTCTCGCGTCCGGCTCGACGCGCGCGCTCAGATAGGAATGTCATAAACGCTTCTTCAGACACGTAAACCGCGTTTTCCGCGATCTTACTTCCCGAATGCGACTGTACACCGCGTCGTAAAATGAGTCGCAGTTACGCGCTCTCAACTTGTCGCGGGCGCGCGCGATGTTTTAATTATTTACACACATATAGAGTGACGAGAAATTAAGCATGACAAATATAAACGAGAAGTCGATGCAAAAACCGGATAATTTGTTATCGAGACCAGTTATTAGATAATTGCGCGATTGATATGCAATTATAATAACTTTGTGTTACATTAGAATCTCAATTATGTCAGTTGATCACTTTATTTCAATACTGTCCGTTAAAGAGCATTTGTTTTCTTTGACTGTTTGAAAATGTAGATATTTTATGTAGTTTGTATATATGAGAGAGAAAAAAAGATAAAAATTACGCACGTAATCGAAAATGCATTGCTTCAGAAAAATTATTAAAAGATTTTGCTTGTTTATAAACATTTTTCGAATAAAATTTATGTGCTAATGTGAATCAATTGCGCTGAATTATAATATAATTAAATGTATTAGAAATATGTAATAAACACATGCGTATGATATTCTGTGGTTGCGGCATTTCGTGCGCTGAATTATTGAAATTTAAAGTGTAAAGCAGACACGCACGAATTAACACGGAACGTAAATTTTTTTTTTCTCTTGTGTAAGTTCCGTTGAGATATATTACGGTTACTTCTTTGCTAATTAGCATGTAGTTTATCGCCGCCCTTTCTAAACTCGGCTTGAAAAAACAGATTTCGCTACAAAAATCTCCCGTACAGCCACACGCAAGTCGCTAAGAGCTGAAACAAGTCTATAATTAAAGAATACCAGTTACACAAAGTTGTACGCATAATAAAATACGTACGCATAATAATGTAACGTGCGATGTTTTTGCAATTTTAATTATTGAAATTAAGAATGCGTTACTTTAGCTTTAGCAACACTATTGGGTAATAAATCGTTCAAAGTTTAAACATTTTAACTAATCCTATAGTTTTTCTTCTAATTCAACTAATTATTGTAAAGAAAAAGACGCACTTGATCTTAATAGCAAAATTACGTGCGATGGTCTTGCAATTTTAATTACAGAAATTAAAAATGCACTGCTTCAGCTTTAGCTAACACCATTAGGTAATAGATCGTTTGAAGTTTAAACATTTTAACTGCTCTTATAGTTTTTTCCTCTAATTCAATTAATTATACAAAAGATGCACTTGATCTCAATGGCAAAATTGTGACAGACTAATCTTGGGCGTAGAATTAAATAAGCGTGAAATTATAATACTAGGATCGATTTGCGCGATGATAAATTGTCGTTGTTTTCCGGCATGCTTACAATCGTTTCGAAGTTACCTCGACATTATCGATCAATTGAAGAATCGGATAGATCGCGTGGCAAGATTAATGAATCTTATACGTCAGCTGTTGAATGATGCCTATAACCATGAAATGGCATAAGTCCGTGTAAAATATATTGTGCATGATTGCGTACAAAATCGCGCGTTGAACGTGATCATCGTTATGTGAAAATTACTTTCAAAAACAGTACCGACGGTGCTTCTTATTTCTTTGTAACAAGACAGGGATGTATTTTTTTTTCACACATGCCGCTCGTGTGTACAAGTTTCCGGGCCGAATTCTATCTTAATTATTCAGAGAAGGTAAAAGAGAGAGAAAGAAAGAATTTGACATGGACATGCTTAAATGCGCTCGAGCGCAATTAAAGTCACGAAAGTTTAATAATAATGATTCACAGACGTTTCACCGACGTGACGTTGAAAGATCGAAGAAGAATTTTGTGCGATTTTCAAAACCCTAGCAGTGTTACTTTTGCAACCTTATAATTGCTTTCGAGAAACTGTTTACATTGTAATTAATGCGTGCACAAATGATAGGATCAAACTCGTTTTTCTTTCATTATATTATCGCACTCAAATAGACGACTAAAACTTATTAGTTCACTTATTACACAATAAATTTGCGATTATTAATGACGTTTCACGATGTTTCGCATCAGGTGCAATGTTTATATCGTGCTTCATGTCATCGGACTTTCTCTCTTGTTGTTGCAAACGGTCATTCGCGGCTCCAAAAGTAGCTCCATTACGAAAAGACAGAGAACGCGGACTTTCATACGGCAAATGGCCGCAGCGCAACAAACGAGACTTTAATTTCCTGTTCTCTTGTTGCTTTAACAATTTTATCTAGCGTTTCGCCAGGTGAAAAATTCAAAACACGCTCGACAAGACGCTCGGCAAGTTGCACTGATCAGAGATAACGTCATTATTATTCGCATTATCAGCTCGATAATGCGAATTTGTCGGAAACGAAATAATGAATCTGTAGCGCGTTATTTTCTGCCGGCGGCTGATAACTCGACCGCAACTTGTGTTCGTTAAAGTCGATTCCCCTTTCGTTCGGACGCGCATCCGCATCGCGAAGCGCACGAGTCTCGAGTGGCAAAGCCCTCGTGTCGTTTCAAAAGGAAACGTTAATAAACACGATCCAATTTTAGTGCGCGTTAATGTCGGTTGCATTACGCTTCGGCTGCCGCGCGCGCCGAACTTTCTCCGCTATTACACGCACGGTTCTAATATAGCGATAGATACCCACGTGTGTGCCACGGTCTGTCAGCAAATATCGGCGAGAGCCTACGCATCCGGGGCACAAACGTGTGCCGACGTACGTGCGCAGTTATGCAAAGGCGATTTATAATATACGGAGCGCCGTATACAAAATTTTCTTAAGGTCATCGCACATCAAGATCAAAAACAACTTGTCTTCTAATTTTAAATCGTTCGATCTTTTGCAAAACAACTCGAGCGTTGCACACGAGATTACGTGTTAGCGTTACGTTTTGGAAAATTTCTGCTCTTGCGTTTTGCGTAAAAGCTACCTTTTGTTATGTCAGTAGTTAACAAATCTGTCTAGTTATCTTTGAATCTAATTACCAATTCGCATGTTTACCAAGTCTCGCTAGTCTGTAATTTTTCAGTAATTTCCGTTTTTTTTTCTTAATGTTGATGTTGGTCGTAATAATTAATACAGAGAATGTCACATGGCGCTGCTGCTCATATGTAATATGTTACGTTGCGATATATGTAGTCATGTTTCGAGCAACGTATAAACATGTCCGAAGTGTGACTTTATCAGACTCGTTTGCTATTTCTTAATTCATTCAAGCAATATGTGAGTTATTTTCTTTCTCTTGCTAACATAGCGTGATCCTTGAGTAATACGTGTTATCTGGAAACGTAATATTACGCGTGCAAAACCAACAAATGTAGAAAACTCGACTTTTGCACGCTAACACGAAAGGTATTAAAGCATCGTCGCAATTAGAGGAGCCGCGTCGATTTTGTCGCGACAAAAGCCTGATTAGAAAAAAATAAAATAAAAATAACGCAGCGTATTGTCTTTATTTACCATCGGCATACCACGATAATAATACGGTGCGTATTATGCGTCTCGTTCCCGTATTAATAAACAACAACAACAGTTGCAATATTCGCGCAAACATATAAAGGCGGCGGCGGATTGTTCGACCTGGAAAAATCGCAGCCGCTTTTATCGCGTAGTTTCTCCGTTGCGTCACGCGCGATTCGTCCCACGCATCGGCATAATTAAAATGTTGCACACTACAAGGATTCGCACTTTTCCCTAGCTTCGCATGCGCCACGCCGGGGGCCCATCTAATTGGAAACGAATTAATTTAATCGCAAAATCCGGTTGCGAGAGATCGACCCTCTGGTGATCGGAATCGTGCCGTCGTC
The DNA here is from genome assembly GCA_014825685.1 of Pseudomyrmex cubaensis. Taxonomy (NCBI): domain Eukaryota; kingdom Metazoa; phylum Arthropoda; class Insecta; order Hymenoptera; family Formicidae; genus Pseudomyrmex; species Pseudomyrmex cubaensis. The sequence goes on from QVOA01023202.1 coordinate 24,247, forward strand.
GTCCCGACACGTACATGTATTTCGCGCATATCTCATTTTATTGTGCATTGTATCGCGAGAGACGATATATCGATAGTAATCGCTGAGAAAGAACAGTCGACTGCAGGAAGTGAACTCGCGTCGGTTGTGTCGCGTCGACATTATGTCTCGATCGGGTAAAGCAACAGCGTCTATTTATAGACGCGGTGTTGATATGTATTTTTATTTTATTATAAAATTTTTCTCTAATGGCAAAATATTTGTCAAAAACAGACAAAGATTGTTGCCAAAAAGGCAGCAATTTGCGTACCACAACTTGCTGCTAATTTGCCGACACAATAATTTGCCGAGTTTTTATAATAAATAATATTTTATAATAAATAATAAATGTTCCGGATTATTAAAATTTCTTTTTCCTTTCTCTCAAAATCTGTAACACAGATTTCATTTTAATATCATACACTTCAGAAGATCGTTGCATTCAATTAGATGCAGCATGCAACAAGACATTCTTATCTGTCATGCACAATTTACCGCGATCATATTCATCACACTCAACATGCCGTGCGTTCTCAGCATTTGTTTTCGAACGTGCGCGATCTTTAATTTTCAAAATAGCCGTCGAGCTAAACTACTGGCGCACATAGTTGCGCGCAGAAAAAGATACGAAAGAGGAATTGATGGATAGTCCTGCCGGAACGAATGAGTTCTCAAACGGGGTTGCGGGCGCGGAATCTAATTACAACAAAAGAAGGTAAATAACAGGCTCGCTCGCAGTTCTCGTAAGTCGATTATGAAATCTCTTGCGATCAATGCCAGTGGCCTGGTTTATATCGTGTCGACGTGCAGGTAGCCATTAACTACAAACGGCGCGAGGCAAACACGCGTGCGCGAGAGAACAAGCCTTTGCGGGAAAAGCCTTTTGCGAAATGTTGACACTTCGGTTGTTAATGACGAACAGGTGATCAGCCAGCGGTGCGCTTTAATTGGTCGTCTCTTTTGTCCTGACGGCAGCAATGCCTCGATAATAATACTGCAGTGCGATTGAAGGCTTATGGTACGATCTCGCGTGTAATAAAGTCATATAATGATTTTATCAGAGGTGTGATTAAACGAACCGATTGTTTATCGGTATAATATGACCGTTTCGTAAAGCTGCTCACAAAAAAAGTGGCACCGCAAATAACATCCACTCGTGACTAAAGAAAATTAGTAGAAAATAGAATGTAATTTTGATATATATATGTGTGTAATAAAACAAAACATTTATATTAAAATAATTTTTGTATAGATAGATAAAAGTATAATATAGCCACACACAATTAAATGTTATTGTTTAATGTTAATGTTTAATTTTTATTAGTTTTATATTAGTTCTGATAAGAACTAATATATATGTGCTAAGTCTAATAACATTTAATATACATATAAATTTTTTTACACATATACGTACAAGAAATCTTTTCCTACAATATATTAAATCAAATTAATACTTAAAATAGAAATACTTAAAATAGAAATAAAGTATAAAAAACATGAAAATCTTATCTATCTATGTAAAAAGTTCAAACTGTTATATTTTGCAGATAAGTAAGAAGTTACATATGTTACACGTGTTTTTACATATGTAAATTGCGTAAGATTACAGTTAGAAATACAAGTCTATACATTCAATACAGCTATTCTTTTATCATCGTTAAATAATTTAACTAATTATATATTGGAGTATATTCCACTTTCGTTGCGTTTACGAAGCTTAAATACTACGTGTAAACACATGGAATCACGATCCGCGAATGATTCAGTGAAAACGTTGAATGAAGTGCGGAAGAGGAGATTGCCGCGCGCTCGTGTCTCGAGGACGATCCGTGATCTTGCTCGAACCGAGGACGGCTCGCGAAGTGCAACGATCCTCAGTGATGCAACTCGTCTGCCCGCAGCCGTGTGTCCGTAACTCCTTTGCCTTCGTGGTGAGGACTCGATGATGTAAACGTCTCGCCAGTCTCGCCATAACATCGGGAGACGCGCGCCCTGAACTTGAGAGACTCAAGGGGATCTTCTTATGTGTTCTAAAGCGATGACTAGTCTCGTCACGCATGCAATGCGGTTTAATTGCCGTCGTACTTACAAGGATTCCGGTCTTCGTCGCTAGTTTATGTCAGACGCGTTCTGAACGGTCGTTGTCGCTTTCGGGAAAATAATTTCAAGCTGTCTACAGAGTAAACAAGTACGAATAATGTACAATCTTCTTTTTATTATTATTAAACTGTATGATTATTTATCTATCCAGCCATCCGGATTCCAAAATTTTTTTGATGTATTTTATACATGGTCTTCGTTTATTTGGAGATAGGTACTTGTAAAAATATTTGCCTAGATAACACACTTCTATCTAATACTATATTTTTGTACAATTTTGTACAATTTTTAATTTTTAAATATATCACAATAAAATATAGATGCGTCCAAAAATATAAGAAACTCAGGAACGCACATAATATAGTCCTACACAGAATATAGTATAAATGTATTTATAAATAATCATATACATATCTGATATGACAATATTTTGCACAAGTTTAAAAATCTTTTATGTCCAAATACGTATTTTTTAATTGATTTTGATATATAAGATACTGATTGTAAGTATACATGTAATACACACACACACACACACACACACACATCTAACGTACATATACTGTGCGTTAAATGCATGCAAAACTACGTCAACGCTTTAATCCTTTCTGCGAAAAAAATTTCAATCCAATTTACTTTGCTTCCTGAAAAACTTTGAATGTAGTATTCGCAAAATCATACGTTAGACTTGCTAGAAAGCCGATCTATCTGTGACGAATCGAAATACGTATGCCTATGGTCTCGCTTGCTAGCGCGCATGATATTTATAATTTGTCATGCATGCGCCTGTGAATAGATATACATACATTGAATAGATATACATATATTGTAACGAGTTTACTTAAATGGTTCATAAACTACGTCATAAAAGCCACACCCATCTTGGCCAGGTGTGGCACAAAGTGCACTTTATTGCCAAGAATACCGCATAAAAGTTCCGTTTTGATTTGACCTTTTATTCGTGAACTGTTTTGTGCGTGCGAATTTATCAAATAATTAAGTAAAGAAAAATAATCCGAACCCGCGCGCGCACATGTCATCCGTTATTGGCACGAACAAGCGTAAATGCTTCCAATCGACTGTTTTCAATCGTCGCGATATATAAGATTCTAGTTTACAGTTAATTGTGTACTGATCACAGCGTCTTTCTTTTGGTAGCTAAATATAATTTAGATTTACAAGATAATCAGTGTTGTGTAAGAGAGCGCACTACGCTCTCTCGTGTTTACACACTTTATTTGATTAACGTTCTATTAAAGGAGAGGTGACGTTCATCAAGTCATGACTAATAATGTTGTAATTATTACTTGGCTTGCGCGCACAAACCGTTGCCTCATTTCAAGATCGTGATATACTTTATATAGATATAGTACAAATTACCTGACATGTACTTCGGTATTGTTAAATGTTGAATCACGCGGAGCGAAATGAAAGCCGTGTTCTGACCTTTTTTTACGAAACGGATCAATATTCGTCATTCGTTTAATTATTAAAGAAAATTAATTGAAGTTAAGAGAATCACACACATCCGAACGTTTAGCAAGCAAACAAACTTAGGTTGCATTTGAGTCTCTATTTTTTATACATAAGTTGTTCTCAAAATTTAAAACAGCAAATTTCTATAATTGATCTTAAATCTTTCAATCTCCAATGATGTAATGTTCTATTTCCAAAAGAATACTAAAATATTCTAAATATAAAAACTGTTTCGCAATCGTGTCTTAAAAAGGAAACTTTCGAGAGGACAATGTCCTCATAAAAAATGCTTTTTTTTTCGCAACAATACTCTCGCGCTCTCCGCTAATCGCGTTACGCTAGATCGCTCTCGCTGCATCACGGGCTTACTGATATGTGTGCTCCTGACGAGCTCATTAATCTTGTTAATTAACGAGCGATTCTAGTATTTTCTGGCGTGTTCCTGTTATCGTCAGAAATAGCAACTCGGTTTGGCAACACGTGCGTACTTGTTTTCATTGTCGACTCGCGAGATATCGCATACTACATCGCGCGTTTCGCGCCGAGTGTTTCGCACATGAAAGAAACACACACAACAGAGAGTGTCGTGAGCGCGCGCTAAATAGCGAAGGAATATTTGCAATCAACCGGTGATTATTGATTGAAGTTTCATATGAGTGTGGGCGATATTATAACAGTGTCACCTACAATCAATGTATGTTTATAAATATATGTTTTACAAGTTAAGTAATATACGGGATAGCGCGTCTACAGCTAAACAATAATAATAATATATTTGGATTACATTGAAAATGATTGATTATTAGAAAGATGATCAGAGACATTCGCGTGTAAAAGTGAAATTAATTTTTTTTCTCTTCGTGCGAGTATTTCTATTTATATAAAATTATTATTAAAATTTATATAAAATTATTATTCAAATAATATATATAATATTATACATCTAGCTGTTTGTTAAAATAACAAAATGGCTAACTAAAAAAAAATTTTATCGGATATATTTCCTTTATTTCTGAATAGACGTAAAAAGATAATTGCATGTAAATCGATCGCTATTACCATACGATCATTCATCGGATAAATGCGCTATCATGATACGAACCGATATCCATTGTATTTTAACGCTGCGTTATATCTCGTCGTTTTGCACGCGGAAACGCGAAACACCTGTCGATACCTGTGCCTACGCACGCATTAATCGTGAGAGCACAGCACAACTGCGAAGAAAGTAAGTTCTTTCGATTTAAAATTTAGAATAACATTGTGAGATCGGCAAAGCGAATTCTCTTGTTGTTACAGCGCAGAATTTCTTGCGCAGTTTTTTTCTTTTCCGTAGATGTAGTTTGGAAAAATTCTTGATTTATTAAACATTGCGATTAGATAGACTAGAATGATAGGTAGAAATCAATAGAACCTAAGTATGTACACGCTGTGTATCTCTATCTCTATTTCTCTCAAATTATATGATATAGAAGAGAGAGATACAAAACTAACAGATACAAAATTTAGTATCGGAATAAACAGGTTATTACGCTTTGTTCCATTTGCGTACAATGTTTCTACGTTATTATTGCATTTCCGCGCACACCCTAAATTCTGAAACTCTAGTAGAAATTGTACGTATATAATTTATATATATATAGTAAATGTGTATTAAAATATTTTATTAAAATGTCTTTAAAATATTGCGATTGTGCGAAAAATTTACAGGTTCTTTGCAAAACTTTGATAAAATCGTATATTGTTTGTCGTAATATAATATTAATATATTTGTCTCAATATAATACACGATACTTATAATTAATTCTGTCGGGAACCACAATATAATCAATAAATATTCAATTAATACAGTGCCGTTCACAATGATGCGATATTATTTCAATAATATAATATTACATAAGCCATATCAAGTGAGTTCGGTAAGAACATGGTGAGCAGAACAATAACGGCAATTACGGCGGATAGAGAACGTTTAAGCTCGGGAAATTGGTCGTTATTTCCTCGACTAGACTCGCCATTATGTATCGCATGACTTTGCATTATATATGTATCGCGTGGAAATGCAAAACGTGCAATTTGACCGAACGGACGTGGATCGATCGTGAAAGTTCGATAAGCGAGCGTCGAGCTTTCGCGGTGAACGATTGAACGAGAAAATAGATCGTCACGGATTCCTCCCGATAATGCACCTGAGGTGGGCGATTCGTTGTATAACCGCGTGAGACACATCGCACGCATCGCGATAGCATCGTGATTTTTTTTTTTTTTTTTTTTTTCTCGCGATACGCGTGTTGTAACGAGTGTATTTCTAAGATTATACGCCTTTCCGCTATTATTGTTAGCGCCGGTTGTTACGACAAACAAATGCTTTCTTCGCTCATATACGCAATAACGCGCAAAATAGTAATATAATCATTTTTTTGTGTGTGCTTAGTAACTTTTCTCGTGTACTACACGCACGGAAAGAATTTTTAACGCTCGGAAATCCTTTTTACGATAAATCAGGGACGTTGTATACAACACGTCGAAGCGAGAAACTCTCGTCTGTGACACGCGGGATTACGTGTACGCGCAATGACGAAAGACTTTTGCTTGTAACAGATAGGCCGAAGATCGTGAGAATTTGTCGAACGCGCGATGCGGAAATCTTGTCATTATTTTGATGCAATAGAATTTCGCATACTTTTGATGGAATAAGGTAACACGTTATAAAAAAGACGAAAGATGTGTGTTACTAAATAGCGGTTATGCACGTACGATGTGCTTTCACGTTCTAATAATAAAAGGTTTTACCGATTGCAACACCTATTATATACACTTTATTTGCTTTATATGTATATAAAAAGGAAAAATTTACCACTTAAAAAGTTTTGTTTAATTTAAATATCTATTACTTTTTACGTAATTATTAAGCGTAAAATAATCGCTTTCTAGTAAATGGAAAATAATAATATAAGAAAATATCACAAACACACATACACACACGCACATACATTTGCGTGCAGCTCTCGTTATAGTTCCGATACGGAATCTACCGGGAGCACACTCGTGATACTCGTTAATTCTCGTAATAACCCCGCACAGTTTCGATCGGACTTCTCTCTCTCCTCCGCAATCTGCTGTAATAGATATCCAATATTCATTTTCAGTAGATCGTGATTAGATTATGAAGCGCATCAGACCGATCAATATTCAGGAATGATAAGTACCTCGATATTACATCATTATTATTTCTTCGGACAGCAAACTCGCATGACCTTAACAGACACGTTCTTTATAATATGTAAACACACTTCTATGCATGTATTTTATCGTATAAACGCGTACGTGCAAATTGCCTCTTTGACTTTGAAATGTGCCGATTGAAATCACACACGCACACTCTATAATTATTAATCTTTCTTTAATAAATGCAATTTTGTAACACGAGAAACATAATGTTGCGCCACACATTTATTATGTTTTCGCCGTAAGGATTTTTTGATACTTTTATAAGATATTTGAGAAGTTGAGAGAAATGTGAATGGGTTTACGAAACGTTTTAAAATATTTATGTGAAGATGATCGTAAATAAATGTGTACGTAGAAGTGATCGCAAATATAACGGAATGTATGTTAATTAGAAAAGCACGGCTGAAATAATATGGAAATATGTATTTGCATTTTATAAATGAGGAACGTGTTTACAATGAAAATTATGATTGAAAACGCGAAAGGTTAAATGTAACGCGTTAATTATTATTAAAGAATTCGTCGGTAGATGTTTATTATATATTTACATATTGCTACTGGAAATGTAGCATACTAATTACTCTAATTATTCGTTGCATATACGATGTACGCAATTTGCTGCAACTCGGTGCAATTTAAATTATTTGCAAGCGACATGAAGATACCACGCAATTTTGAAATACGAGATTTTCTAGCTTGATCATTAAAAATGTCAAGTTGTTTGATTGATCTGAAACTTTGCGCAATAACCACCACTTATCTAATTTTTCGTTCGCAATCGTTTTACGCAAAGCAAAAATCTGCGTGGATTATTCAAAAACATGAATCGATATATGGATGAAAAAAAATAAAAAAAATAAAAATAAAAAAAAAAAAAATCGTTAACGATGGCAAATTGACAAGAAGGAATTTTTAAGTTTAGTCCCGATATCTCGTTCGAACGTCGCGGTGCGTTCTAGTTTCAATTCAAATTGACGCAATAGTTCGAGCGCATTCCTGCCGATTGCCGTGCGGTGTGGAATGAAGGTTGGATTCGCAAATACACGCACGACTTACATCAAAATACGTCTCATTCGCTTTACTGGCATTTCCCACTTAGTTGCAAAAATTAATGTTTTCTTACGTTTCCATAATTTCTTTCTAACAATTAAGTCTGGAATATAATTGGTATTTAATTAATCTAATTGGTAATTATTACAACATCTATTCTTTAACACCTGAACAAGTAGATCACACAGTTAATTCTCTAATAATTAGAACATTCTCGTTTTCTCGACAATTATAATAATTTTCAGTAATTTATCAGTAATTAATCAAGGAGAGTCTTCTAATAATTCAAATCGTCACTTCTGAAATAATTAGGCGTCGTCTATTCATTAGTCTCTTAATGATCAGGTCTCTCATAATTCAATTGACAGAGAAGAAAGTGCTATTGTGGGAGAATCTTTTTTTTTTCTGTTCCATCTTTTTCCTACGTTTATGTCGACATTGCAATATTTATCTAGAAAATGTTCTCGATTCGCTCAATTTCTCTTCCAGCTGGCCTTGAATTAGGAATGCATACACATTTGCGTTCTCATTGACAACACACGTTCAGAACGCGATGTGTTCAGCGCAAAGAGCAATCTACGATTCATATATTTCACGAAACAACCTGGGCGTTGTCCGACAAGGTCTCGGAATATGCGGTTTAAACATCTCAGTGAGAGGAAAAGCGCGATAATGACATTATTACTATTATTTTACACACTCGAGCGTAACTATGTATTTCGCACTGATGTATATCTAATATCGCACGATGAGTCGACGCGTTACAAAAACCCGTTTACAGAAAATGAAGTAATTTGTATTTTCAATGCAACAAGCTGCGATATTGTTCACATTAGATAATCCAGCAATGTTGTGTTCTCAATCAACTTTGCTGCTCTTTTGTAATTTTGTTCGTCGACATTAATCAAAAACGTACAAAAAACATTTTTATGATTCTATATAAAAGTACGCTGCAACATATTCTCAAATGAATTTTAACGGTCGCAATGATGGTATAATTAATAACCGCTTAGTTGCATTGCGTGAGTAAACGCCATGAAACCCTGGGAGAACATACGTCGGCTAATACATCACGCTGTCTGTGAATTTCGATCTAGATTTCTAATGTGATCAATAATCACACGAGAGAAACAGCGATAACGAATGACGCGGGATCGCTAAATTTCGCAAACCATCACATCGCGCTATTAACAATGTTATCAGGCGCGTAAGTCAAAGCGATAGTGGGATATTAGATTTCGGTCTCGGCTGTAAGACGATTAACAATACCGCAGTATCGGGTTAATGATTGATGAGAATTTGCCGTGTCGTTGCAACAATGCGAAAAATCGCGTACGACAGCTGCAGCTGTTGTCTACGCGTGTTGACCTTTTCGGAAAAACTATTAACACAGATTCGGTATCGAAATATCGTAATTCTCTGTTCGCGCCACTCGATGCCATTTTGACTTCGCGCGCTCCGTCTGTCTAAATCGGAGACATGAGAAACTCGGAACCCGCGTCGAGAATTATACATACACACGATGTCATTGTTCTCGAGTGTCAAAAAGGTTAATGGCGGAATCCGCGTATGGCGAAGAAGTGGTTAAGGTTTCCTTTCGTCTCACGAATTTTTTTCTATTTTGGTCCGATTAAAGGGACCGGCGGCACGTACGTAATTAGCAGCCGGGATCATTAGTATCACCAGCGCGCGAGTTACTCGAGCGCGCGGCAAATAGAGGAATCGCGCAAATCCGTGTTGCAAAATAATTATCGCGCAAAAAGTGACGGAGATCGCGTGATGTGGCGTCAACCGCGAAAACAGTGGTGAACGCAGCGATGATTTACAATCCCTCGCTAACGCCGTGTGTTCGAAATCGCGCGCAAATGATACACTCTGACTCTCTGTTTCTCCGTTTAGCACAAACCGGCTGTGTGTATCGACTTTTCTCCGCGCGTAATGACTCTCATACGAGCCGGATATTACGATTGAAATCGCGTTTGATATCGATAACCTTTCCGAGATTAATAGATCGAAATCGCCGTTACGCGTATTACATTTCACATCGTTTTGTCGAGAATTTTCATTTTCTATATTAGAGAAATTAATTTGTTGTAAAGTTTGGCACGGAGTTTCTTTTATGATTAATCAAGATATATTACACAAAGAAACACACACATACACAGACACATCCTAAATACGTACAATTTATTGAACAAGTTGACGTCACATAAATCACGGCGTGATAAGATTTATGCACGAACAGTTGAGCATTTTCGACAAAACAGTTGTACAAGACGTGGTGACAGATGTCGAAAGGTTCGCAACACATCTTGCTGACAAGTATCCCGCGTGTAACATGCACAGAAGCGATCGACGGAACTTTTTGCGATAGGTATCGCAGCTCATTGGCACGCAACTAAAGTCGGCGCGAACGTATTCTATTCGTATTTGAATATTAAGCAGTCGACAACAATGCCAACATACATATTGATCGTATTTCTAGTTGTTATCACGAGAACTGTGGGACTTTTGAAAATAAAGTCTGCAGTCACGAGTGGGTTTTTCACAGAGTGACACGTCAGCTCTACTCTCTCTTCCTTGTAAAGTATAAAATTTAAATCGTGTTTTGAAGCACAATTCTAAAATATCGAACACAACAGTACGATCTTCGTTTGTGCGGACTGAACGAATAAATCATTGCAATTTCAGAAGCTATTTGTTCAATCTCGGGAGTCACAGACTCTCACATATGTTCAATGTGATTAATAGTCGGCGCGCATTTCAGAATAGGCTTTTTGATTCAGATGATCCGAAAACTTCTCACGTCCTATCGATGATAAATAGAACGCGGAACACAGATGACGAACTGTGATAAATCGCGTAATCGCTCAACAATTTCTGTCCCGAAGCATTAACAACGGTCGCGCATTATCGGCGAGTCTCTTTCAACTTTTTGAGGTCATCGTGGAGAACGAAACTCTAGTCTCTCTTTCTTTCTCCTTTACGTATCGCTCGCCGCCGATTCCTCGCAATCGTCGTTTCGCGAGAGCGGAGAGAACGGCACGGACTTTCCGTCGTCATCTTGGACAAGGATAAGAAAAAAACGCCAGGGAGCGGCTGACAGTAGCCGGACACTCGTTGCTTCGAAATCGTTTTACATTCGAATGTGTTATACGAATCGGCAATAAGTACTTGCGAGTTTTTGCGGCCTGTTTCATCGCATTTCCGTCCGTATTCCGTAACGCGCGTTCTTCGAAAACTTTTGCGCGTTTTCATGCTTTGCGCGGGAGTCACTCGAGTTCTCTCTCTTCGTAAATTGGCGAATTCTTTGACGTTTCTCGATCCGCTGGTCGATACACGGAAATTTAAAATATGCCCAATTAAGATGACGCGCTGCTACGTGTTGTGGCGAAATTTCATCGCTCGATGTACCTCGTCCGCGTAATTTACAATTTTTAATAGAGACTTGAAAGTTTGCCATAAAATATATCATTAAATCGGTAAATGACTCGGTAATTGAATTGCCAAAAATGTGCTTGGTTTTTGCAAAAATAGAAGCAACTTTCTTTATGCGCGATTTTCGTGCAAAATAATAATACAACTCGAAAACTCGACTCAGCCTCTGATTAACGTAAATCACGTACATCTGTTCAATTATTCAATCCGTTATTTCAATCTAAGAGAATCGGCTCAACGTAAATTAACCTTCACCTGACTCTAATTAAATTCTTGTCTATCCTCTTGTTATGAATAGATCCGGAGTTAAACAAAGGATTTCCAGCTCACAATCAGAAGGTAACTTGATTATAGGAGCAGTCTCTCTCAGTATTGCCGGATCGCTAATGAAGTTTCACCGCGCGCGGGACACTTTCGTGAAATTCTTGGCGAAGCCTAGTATCCATTTTCGTTTTCGCTTTGACGTAAAGTGTATCATGTGTGCGCACGCTAGTTCGTGAATTGCAGCGTTCTATCTCGTTGCGTCTCGTTTCTTTCTTCGCGGTAGAAAAGAGAATAGTCACTTCCGGTGATTTGCGGTTTTAATTCCTGAAATTACAAACCGCACTGAAAATCCCTCTCCCGTGATTTCTCGATCGACACGTGGACGACCTTATTCTCTTCCGCCGCTCTCTCGTCGTCTATCTTCCTTTCGCTGTTTCTCGCACACCGACGCGCTCGTCACACGATCGAAAAGTCGTGTTTTAGCGTAATTTAAAAAATGTCAGCGAGAAGACCAGCGCGATTGATCTTGATCGAAAAGGATTGCGCGAGCAAATTAGTTACGCACGTTATATTACGTAAATGCACATGTGCGGATCGACGCGGATAAAATATATGCGTGGGTTGCTGTACTTACGCGCGCACTTACTTGCATACTTGCGGGCGTTCACGTAACGCACGAACGAACGAACGAGCAGTCGGAACTTACAGATGCATAGGTGCATGCGAGAAAGTTTGGAAAAAAGATGCTGTGTCACCCGTAAGTCTCTACAACAACGAAGCATTGTTTCCGAGCCAATTCCGGCTTTCTAGCAGTCGCACATGTGTATTGTTCCCCGTCTCGTCTTTATATTATCGGTGCTCTTTCCGCGTTTTGTTTTGTCGTTTAAAGAGCAACACGGACATAACGAGATTTCCGCGCAAAAACAAATGCCGTTCAATTACAACGTGTGACAATTACAACGTGTAACAATTACAAAACGCTTAAATAAATCAGTGGCAACCTGGTCGCGTCGTTGGCAAAAGTCACTTGTGCAAAAAAGACACCAACCGCGAATGAAACAAGATTTGATTTTCTAATTGAACACTCGGCGGCGAAATTACGGCTATTTCGTGCTCCGCCATATTACAAGTTGCAATCTAAGTACATGTAACAAGTCGTCCATTAGCGGACTTTTAGCAATAGGCATTTCTGCCGCGCGGCGGTCATTAAAGCAAACTAGTTCGTCTTTCTTGTTGTTTCTAACAAAAAAATCCCTTAATTCCGATTATGTCTCATTGAACTAGATTACTCTTCAATTATCTGCGAGGTAAGACAATTACTGTTTACGTATGCAAATTAACTTCTTTTGCTGTTACGTAAGTGTCGAATACGAGTAATTTCGTCAACACTCTCGTTTCTCGATCGAGTCCATTTTCTTCCATCAGAGATTTATACTTCGCATCTTTCTCTTTGCGTTTCTTCCCTCGGGACCCGAACGGCCTTTTGTCGTCGCCCGGAGTCGTCAATTAACCCGATCGTTCCCTGTCTCGCGAGGGAAAGTAACGGTCTCGTGGATTTCGAGGAATCGAACGATGATAGGAAGATCGACTTTAAAGCGAGTACCGTTTTCCTACGGCGATCGCTCGCCGAAGTATTGCCGAGCTCTCGATTTTCTGCGCGCCTTCACGCTCTGCTCTAGAAAGGAAAGTAAACGCGTCCGGTCCACCTTCGCGCTTATTTATGAGAACCGATGGTGTTTGCTTGCGGAGAATTTGCTTAACTTATAAATCTCCGCGTTTTTCGCGACTCGATCGAAGATGTCGAAGATAAAACAAACGTTCCACAATTGCATCAAACAATTTACGACGGGCTGCTTTGTGCAATCGGAGCTGCGCTGCTTTTTTTACGCAAGAAAGAAACGCCGAATTATTCTCCACAATTTTGTTTAAAGTAAACACAATTTTGATAAAGCAAACAAAAACTTTTGATGACACTAACGCACTTTAAAGTCAAATTGCGCAACTCTGTTTTTTTTTAATAAAGAAATTTTTACACACTACTGTAACGGAAACGCGACGTGATAACGTATTAGCGTCAACGCTTTGACACTACGTCAGATAACGTAAAGATCCCGCTCGACCCGTAAAGTCACTGACACGTCTGAGCACTTTTCGTTTTGAATCAAGATCTGAGAGCTGCTGTCGGGATTATCAGACACAAAATTCTTTCTGTCACATAGAGAAAACACTTCACGTGTCAAGTGCGATTCGTCATACATCTCAGCACGAACTCGTCGGGCAACATAATACGATATATATGTTAATTAGGTGGTCGGCTGTGGCTCAATCGTTATACGGGTTTAGGTAACTTGATACACAACCCTGTCAAGTATAATTGTATCCTTTGAACGATCGCGCGATAATGGAAATTTCGTTCGTGTAGACACACAAACGTAATAATTTACGTCTAAAAACTAAGAAAACATATACTTGAACACAATAAAAAAACGAGTAATTACTAGGGAATTGAAAAAAAAACGTATTTATGTAAGTATTGAGAGTTTTCCTACGTGTTGAGAAATGCAGGACTAATTTTTGTTCGCAAGATGTAACGAACAAAATGACCGCGAAATCGACACGAACGAAATGTGGAATGATTTATTGCAGATCTGAACTTTCAAACCTATGTGGTAATGTGTAACGTGAATTTATCTGCGATTTACTGTCACTTTTTATGACGTTGCTTCAGAAGAGGTCTTCGATATATGATCGAGAAATTAAATCGATATTGTGAAGTGACGCATGTCAGATTTAAGCAAATTTATTTGATCATATTATAGTAATGATGAGTCGTGACTTCAAAAAATTGCAAGAATATCTTGTGTACCTGAGCAGTGCTGTGTAAAGATGTACGAAAAAAATGTAAAAAAAAAAGTAATAAGATCCAGAATGTTCGGCGCAGAAAAACAAAGATTGCACGAAAGCGTCGGGATTAGACTAAACATGGCCTTTAAAGATGTAATTATCGAAAAAAAAACTAATTAGACGTAATTAAAGACAACGAGTTGGTTTAAATAATCTTTTCTTTACAGAAGACGTAATTTGTTACACGTCACATCTTCATCTAAATTATAATATACTTGAAAGCTTATCTATTCTGTTATTTTTTCTTCTTCTATACTAACATAATTTTTTTTACAAATAGAAAAATCTCCGTTTTTCAATACTTTTAATGTCGGTTCCAGAATAGCAGCATCGATATTGGTTTTATTATTTTAAATGATTTAAATAAATTGTTATGAAGAATGCATTCTAGTTTAAAAACAAAATGATTTCCGTATGCAAAAAAATGAAAAAAATCTCGCGTCCTAAATCAAATGTAATTGTTCATTGGTTTTGAATTAAACGTGTTTCTCATCGTGTATCAAAGTTAACCCGCTGTCGCAGGATAAAAGCGTAACAAACGGGACTGCTGGAAGACGTGGAAGTAATTAATCGTGCACGAGAATAATTGCGTAGCTCTCTTAATGATAAGGTCTCCGAATAGCTTTAGCTCCGCATTCTCAATATATGAATTGCATCAGATATGAATTGCGTTTCGAATAGGCAAAAAAAAAGCCTACAATACGTTTGTACAAAACACTTAATAACATTAGCTCACACTGGCGTTTAATTTATCCATATTAATATTTCACGAGCTCATATTTCAAAAGTAAAAGGTATTTGATTTTACTTTCATGTAAAAAGATCTTAGATCTATTAACGTTAACTAAGAACTATAAAAACTATTGATTTTCTATTTAAATGACCGTTAAAAATATTAAGTTTAATAAAATCTAAAATCTTTTTCTATATGAGAACAAATTTATATAATTTTTTATAGAAACTTTTTACTTATCTCAAAAGAATATTAACATAATATTGAAAGTTCTGCGATATCACAATCTATTTAGAAGCGTATTTACGACTTTTTAAGATATTTAATTCGCTTTCTTCTAAGAATTGCGCCAGTCACGTTTGTTTTAGAATCATTTAATTGATAATTATTTTAGTATTATTCGGTTCCGTCGCGCGGCAATGCGAAACGTGAGTTCGACGCATACGTGCGCAGCAATATAAAAAGAAAGCGGAATCGCTTTCGAACGGGGAGATAGGAAAAGCGAGATTTAGTATCGTAGACTCGCCGTTGGTCCTCGGGTAACGTGCTGTGCAGTCCGCGAATGAATATCGGTGAAAGTTCTGTCAAACGGAAAAAGCACATGCCGATCTATTTACATATCATTGGTTCCAGATCGCAACGCGACCGTGCGCATTACATAACGGATACGCTAATGCAATTATTCATCAGGAATCCGAGAGACGATATATGGTAATGTTCGTTTATCTACGGCGTTAGAATCGCAACAAAACGATAATCTCTCGTTCTCAAAGAAAAGAGTTTCGAAAAATTTCCAATTTCCTACATTTGTTCTAAAATAGAAGAATCTTTTTATTAAGAGCACGATATACAATAAAACGCGAAGTATTTAAAGTAAATTGCTTTCAAGATTTTTCATTACTCGTCGTAAATATTACGCACGCGAACGGCGCTCTTAAAAATCACACGTTGATATAAATTATTTAAATGTTTTAAAGCGTCGAGACTAATTTGCAAACGAGATTACGAGATGAAGTGTCCGTTATGTGAGGAAACGACAATGAAATGCGGACCGAAACACATAAATTAAATATTTAACAGCTCGTGTACAGGCGTTAACGAAAGTTGGCGTTAACGAATTTAGGAGGGAAATTCTTTTATGTGCGCATACACACAGAACGTTATATAAAACGTGCATTGCAACGTGTCTTTTACACGTCCGATGGATTTAACGCGTAGTAACGTTTCGTGAGAATTTCACTCTTGCGCAAAACGCGCGTACGATATATATATATCGCGGTATGACAAGCGCGAAAATGTATCACGTGACATATACTTAGGCGAATATTATTTTCCCGGAAATCAGAAGACATAAACGGGAAACAATGGCGCAAATACTCAGTTTTTGCAAAACGCATGAATATCGAGACGTTTATCTTTGACTATCTTATTGAAGATATTTATCATAACGTAGCTAATGGCTCTATGTTTTCGTGAACTACATGCATTGCTCGACCAGTTTCTAAATGTCACGATAATTCCAGTCTGTAGTTGCACAGGAAATGCCAATTTAACAAGACAGTCAACTTTATATATAATTTTTGTGATCACTACAAATATGTTAATAGCAAAAAATTTTTTAAATGATGAAAATTGTCTCTGCCGACTTCTTCTGTGTCTCTCAATGATTACAAATCGTAATCTTTTCTTGTACATATCTTTATTTAAAAAACAATGTATAAAATATCGTGAAAATACGATATTTCTTAAACAAGTAAAAAATACTTCTTTACTTTATTTTAAAAAACAGTGCTCTCTTTTTCTTTTATTTTAAAATTTTGAATTTATCAACTTTAAGTGAGAGAGAGAGAGGAGAATCGAGAAATTGCATTGCATATATTGTAACTTTACGATGAAAGTAGAAAAACCACATTCAAACTTTTAAGACTGCCACGACTTTCTGCAAAAATATTAAACGCGTATCTCCGCGTATTAAATTATCACTTAATTATGAGTTATTAAGCTTAATAAGTTTACAAAATATCCACTAATTCCTAATAGTGTATTAATCCACGTGCATTAGAAACGAGAATATATCTCGAGTTTTCGTATTTTCTTTCTTATTTCAATATGTACAAGTATATTTTATATTAAAGCCAAGCATAAAATTTTTTATATTGCAAACATGATTCGATCTTTATATAAAGCTCTTAACCGTCGTCTTTGCGCGTGAGATAAAATACAAATTTTATTATTTATTTTATCATATATATCTCGTATTACTGATTTTATTATCCACATTGCCGCCTTTGTAAGTATAAATTTTATTGTTTAATCATATATATCGTATATATATCGTATATATATCGTATTAGTGATTTTATCGTTCACATTCCGTCTTTGTAACATTGCTTGTATTAATGTAAATTCGCAAAATCACTGAACGTGGCTTGACTATAGTTATTTACCGAGTAATGGTATTGCTTAAGCACGTAAAGTCTATAAACGCAAGCTTCGCCGTGCGCAGAGACAATACGCTTTTACGTCCGCTGGAAATTACTCTGAAATGCGGGGAAACTCTGTCGCGCTTTTCAGTATGTATGCCAGACCACAGTCGACGGCATTGTGGTGGACGAAAGATTTCCCCGCGGAACATAAATCACGGGCAGAACATCCCATATGTTTATGAAGTAGTTCTCTACCGAGAACGCGTAAACCGTTCGACCGATATATATGACCGTTGGAAAATTGCCCACTGCTTTTAACTAGGTATTTATTATCTGAAACTTGCACAATAACCGTTTTCACAGTCAAGTTTCACGACACAGGTGCAATTAGAAAATCTACGATCCAATTAGTTTAGAACGGCATTGTAAATTCTGCAAATTAATTTCCTACACGTACATATCTGAAGTTTCACAGACCTCAATGGGACGTTTTACGATCTGGAATTATGTGAACTTCGTTACTTCTCTCTCTCGCGGCTGTTGTTTCCACTGTCATTGAACTTGCACGCTGTGAGAGAATTACGCTGTATAATTTTATTATTAATACATTCAGTACGTGTGTATGAAATATATCTATTGTAAAAAAAGTGGCACTCTCCCTCTCTTCCTCTCTCTCTCTTTCTTTTTTATAGAATTAAAATACTTTGTTAAAAATTATTATATTTCTATCATGACAGAATTATACGTGTATTTGCGAAGACTTAGTTGTAGTTCGAAGAACGTCCCAGTTTCATCTTGCCTGTAAATGTATAAGTCTAAACTATATATACATACATTTCTATTACAGTATTCCATTGTGTGCTGAGCTTTACTATGCAAATAGCGTGCTTCGCGCACTTGTGGTTACTGACTACACCAGACAGTAGTAGTTTTCATATAATAATATCAATTAAATTTAATAATAGCTTACAACGTTATTTGTCTCTGCTTCACAATAGAATTGCAATTCTAGTTTTTTGTTCTCGTTAAGAAAAAACAAAACAACAAAAACTAAAGAAAACTTGAGAAAGATTACACACCTGTAAAGATATTCTCGCTAAAATGATTTGATGAGTGTAATCAAGATTTATAAGAATAAATTACCAAAGAGTATAACACACTCTTGGAAATTAAATTGAATGCAAAATTTGGCAAACAACAATTTTTATTATTTATAAGTACATATTGCAAAAGAAAGTTTATATTCCCTTAAATTACGAAACTGAAATACTAATATATTTTTTATATTTTATAATAAAATAAAACGTTATATTAAACGTTATTGTACTTCTTGAACACTATAGGTATATGAATACATATGATTTA
The DNA here is from genome assembly GCA_014825685.1 of Pseudomyrmex cubaensis. Taxonomy (NCBI): domain Eukaryota; kingdom Metazoa; phylum Arthropoda; class Insecta; order Hymenoptera; family Formicidae; genus Pseudomyrmex; species Pseudomyrmex cubaensis. Next base: position 43,252 of record QVOA01023202.1, read on the forward strand.
ATTATTCGTTACGTGAATACGTAACGAATAATTAAATCGCATGCGTGATAAGATCCAACAATAAAAAAAACTAAGAAATTACATATGTTGCGTATATAATCGTGTATTTTACGTAAGATAAAGTGTCTAGAAGGACTTATTTATTATTATGAAATATTTTACGTGTACACTTATACTTTCCACGAAATATTCTATTTCACCCGCACACGTGTTGAAAATCACATGGTAATCAATCTGCAAAAACCGAAGCTGCGTGATCAAAAGTTTTCAAATTATATGTCTCGTTTTATCATTTTTTTCTGACAGGAAAACACTTTCGCGTGATTGCATGTTGCTGTTAGAGGAAACGCAATCATTTTCACGTGCTATGAAAGAGATATTGTATCTCTGTATATTCAATTTGTAAGATCCAATATATCACACTGTAATTTCACTAACTGTAGCTTCGAGAAGAGGCGATGTTAATTGCATTATAAATCGAATCATATTTTCACTTTTCAAGAAAAGTCTTCCAAATAGCTAATGTGCTTTTTTATACACCGCATTTAACTTTGTACAGTTTTAATTTTTATAAAATTTTTATTTGATAATTTGCCAAATTTCTTGAAAACAAAATAAATGACATTTTCTTTTTTATTTTGTATTAATTACAGTTTATAAGCTACAATCTTTCTTATAATACAAATACTATCTCACAAATATGTAAAAAAGAAACACAAAACGCAGAACAATAATGAATAACTTTTTTAAGTTGATTTTGAACGGAAAATCCGAACTTCTTATATTTGTTATAATGTACTTACATTTTATTTGCACGTTGAGAGTAACTTTTTATAAAGCAACCATAAAAGTGACTTAATGAACAAACATCTCGTCGGTCAATCATACATGATAATTGTGTCGAAACAGTTGACGTGGCGATAAATAAACACAAATTGCTTGTTTACCGCTTACTTTGTGAAACTACGTCCGGTTTTCTAATCGTCATTTAAGTATTCAACAAATAATAAAAATCTGCTAAAAAAAAACTGCCGACTGTACTTTCATTCTTCGTTATAAAGGGACCATTAAAGCTTAATGAAAGTCCTGCACGCTTAATCAACTTTCACACTCGATATTGCTTTATGCGAAGGTAAAGTATTTTGTTCTAGTAACTTCAGTTATTTAATCTTAAAATTTATATATTAAAAAGTATTTTGGCCCAACAAAAGATGTGTATGTGTGTGTATATAAGTAATGATCTTTGCGATTTGAAGAATTAGTTTTCGCCGCCCTTAAAATCGCGTGCAACACACATCTACGTGTCATTTCTCGTCTATGAAAATGTTTGCGCAACGATTTTTTTTTATCTAATTTATTAGCTATGTTTTATTTAATTTTAATGATTATAAAATTATTACTAATTATAAAATTGTATGTATAAATTATAATTATAGTTGGAAAACTAGATTAAGTATTCTGTGGCTAAACCGCAATAGTGGTTTTGGCGCGACGGTATTAAAAGCTGACCGACACACTGCTAAGTGTTAAAACTTGTACTCGAGTCTCGTTATCTAATCTATACGTTTTTATATGCTTAATTTGATAAGAAACTCGGTAACCAGAAATTCTAGTTATATCACTGCGTTTGAGCCGTGCAAAATTAGAACATTTTAGGAGCAAAGGCAACAACATTACAGCATGAAAAATGTTTGCTCGTAATAAAACACGTTTTTAGATAACTTTCATCGAGTCTCTTGAGCATATTAAAAATAATCTTATGTCCGTAATTCACGTTTTTATCGATGTTGTAACATGTGACAGACTATTATGCAAGAGTGGTGCACTGTAATATAGATAATTCTTTGTGATTCTAGATAATTTACTTGATCTTGGCTTTAATCCTTTCACTACTAGATTTTCTTTTTTTTCGCTGTAATACGTATGTCTGGTATCATTGGTAGTGAAAGGATTAATATTATTTTAAGTGTTTTCGATTATATATATATATATATATATATTCAATGTGCATAATAATTGTGATTTAAATGTGTTTTGTTTCGCAATTTTCTTTCGAGAAAGCAAAAAGAGAAATTATCAAGAGACACGGTAGTGCCTCGCGCCAAGTTCACGCGCAATGAAGTTGCGCGCGACCGACGCAAAGCACTCCGTGCCTCTATTACGCGAAAATGAGTAAATTTAACATTCGTGACAAAATAAAATATTCATATTGCAGTACTGACAGAACCAATCGACTTCGTTTCACTCTCAATCGATTCAAAACAAAAATTAAATAGAAAATATATGTTTGCGTTTTTTTGTCTGTGTGTTCTGATCGAAGATACTTGAAGATAAAGTTTTGACAGTAAGAAAATCTTTAACAAAATAAATTTTTTATGGAATATTAAAAATTAACGTAGATCCCGTCGATACAAAATATTTTTGTTGCAATAGTACGTAGTACTACTATATTAAGTAGCGTTTTGAGCAAGAATAAGATTTGTCTATGTAAACATCATAATATCGCATATCGATATGTATATCGCA
>QVOA01023203.1:0-29633 GCA_014825685.1 Pseudomyrmex cubaensis
AGATAAATTATCTGTTCCCTAATTAGCTATTCACTAGTTATATTCAGGATCACGCGAAGATTGTTTATTAACTTTGAGGGAGCTGATTTACATGAAAGTTATTATTATTTGCATAATTATTATTGTTTACATTGTATTGTTATTAACATAATTGAATATTAATTATTACTTACATTGTATTGTTATTAACATAATTGAATATTAATTATTACTTACGCAATTAAATAACTCACAAAAGTTTCACGTATAGAATACGAAAAAGTAGATCTTCTATTCTTGTTTTTAATCAGCCCCGGCATACACACGTACGTGTGGGATCATTACGAGCGTTCAGTACCGATGTCCACGTATCTGGTGGCCTTCATAGTTTCCGACCTCGACTTTTTGACGTCGGAGGACGGCAACTTCAAAGTTTGGGCGCGTCACGACGCCATTAATCAGTCGCACTACAGCTTGAACATCGGACCGAGGATACTCAGGTATTACGAGGATTACTTCAAGATCAAGTTCCCGTTGCCGAAGATGGATATGGTCGCGATACCTGATTTCGCTGCTGGCGCTATGGAAAATTGGGGCTTGATAACTTACAGGTGAGAACATATAGGCGAAATCTGTGATTTAATATTCGCGCAAACTCTGCCTCTGATGGATTTGACTTGGAAATTTTTTATAAAAATAATTTCTCGATGGTTTAGGGAGACGGCGATGCTGTACCAAGAAGGTGTATCCACCAGCAGCAGCAAGCAGCGAGTGGCCACCGTGGTGGCTCACGAGCTCGCGCATCAATGGTTCGGAAACCTAGTCACTCCGAGTTGGTGGACGGACCTTTGGCTGAACGAAGGTTTCGCCAGTTATCTCGAACACATCGGCATGGACTCGGTGAGCCGTTCAAGCGATAATTACGCGTCGACTTTGTTCAAAATCATCGAGTAATAATTGACGAGACGACGCATACGAACGTTTTTTTATTGCGCATCTCACAATATAAATTTCAACGTAAAATCATTCAGGTAGAACCTGAGTGGAAAGTCCTGGAGCAATTTGTCGTCCACGATCTCCAAAATGTGTTCGGTGCGGACGCTCTGGAGTCGTCTCATCCCATATCCATTGAAGTCGGCCATCCCGATGAGATCAGTGAAATTTTCGACTCGATCTCCTACTCGAAAGGTATTCGACGACTCTTGCGTATGTAAAGTACACCAGAACGATATTTACAGTATAATCATCTTTACTTAAAATTATTCAGGCGCGTCTATTATAAGAATGATGGACCACTTCCTCACAACGGAGGTTTTCAAGCAAGGTCTGACGAATTATTTGAACGAAAAGTGAGTGGGAATTGAGCAGCACATAAATTTCGCTGTTAATCTCTTGCGTAATAGTAATTACCGCGCGCGTTTTGTTTTTTTATAATACACGACGAAAATAAAAAGATAAAAATTCTACGAGATCAGAGATTTCAAAACTGACTGTTTTTCGCCAGAGCTTACCAAAGTGCCGAGCAAAACGATCTGTGGCACGCTTTGACCAAACAAGCTCACAAAGACAAAATACTCGATCCGAACGTGAACGTTAAACAGATCATGGACACTTGGACTCTGCAGACTGGCTTTCCCGTAGTCACGGTCACGCGAAACTACAACGCTAATAGCGTAACGTTAACGCAGGTAAGTTGGCGATTAACAAAATTGAGCAATAAGTAACACAGCGCGTCTGATTTGTGCGCATTCGCTACTACGTTCTCTTGTTTTTAATAATGCGTATAACGTAATGCTGCTGCAAAAAAAGGGGTTTCATCTAAGAAATAATTTACAATCTCAGTTTTGAGCATCATTACAACCGCATTTTACGCATCAATTATTCCTCGCAGGAACGCTTCCTGCTTCACAGTGGCGGCACGGTGGTCACCACATCTCCGTCGGAGCCATTATGGTGGATACCCATTACTTACACGAGCGAGAAGCAATTAAACTTTAATAACACTCGACCCATGAAATGGATGAAAGCGGAACGCTCGATCACCCTAAACAATTTGGACGTAAACGCGTCTCAGTGGGTGATTTTCAACGTGCAAGAAACCGGTAATTAAACCGCGACTAGTTTTGACAGAAATGACATTGCGGTTTTCTTTTCTTTTTTTTAAAATCCGTTTTGCTTCTTTGTGCGCGGCGTGAAAGTATTCATCTAGAAATCAGTTTAAATGCCGATTAACTAAAATTAAATTATTTTTAATTGCAAACATGATTCTCTCTCTCTCTCTTAATTATCAGCATTAAAAATTAAACGTGTTTTTTATTTTTTTCTGTAACACATTTATCTATTTGACAGGATACTACAGAGTAAATTACGACAGAACAAACTGGCAGATGATAATCAAGCAATTGAATAAACAGAATTTCAAAGATATCTCGACGATAAATCGCGCGCAATTGATCGATGACGCTCTCAATTTTGCGAGAGCAGGCAAGCTGGACTACACCATCGCTTTCGATGTAACATCTTACTTGGCTCATGAAACCGAATACTTGCCTTGGAAAACAGCTTTCAACGCCTTTAACTATCTCAACGATATGCTGCTCAAAAAGCAGGGTTACGACAAGTTTAGGGTTGGTCAAAAATTATATTCTAACAAAACCTTTTTCGCAATTATTTTAATATAATTAATATAATTCCTTTTCTATATTCTCGTCGAATATTATTTCCAACGCGTGGATTAACAATGTAACACAATCTCGTTGGATTTTAACAATGTAACACGCAGTCTCCGATATCCTTCCCACAGGTGTACGTGTTAAAACTGTTGGACAACGTGTACAAGCAAGTCGGCTTCGTCGACAAAATGGGAGATCCTCAGCTGAAGGTCTTCACCCGAATTAACGTTCTGAATTGGGCGTGCACGTTCGGCCACGAGGACTGCGTCAAAAACGCCGTGGAACAATTCAACAATTGGCGCCGCACTCCCAATCCGGACGTCAACAATCCGTAAGTGACGCCGGGATCGAAATAAGATCAGATTGTATAATGAATCGGTTTCTGAATTATTTATCGGCGACCTTGTTCGACGCTTAAAACAAGCTCGCAGCGATCAAGTTACTTCGCTCGTGTCGACACACGTGTCGCGATATCGATTGTACTTGTCTCAAACTTCTCGTCGAGAAATAATTAATGGAAAAAGTCACACACACACTTTGTTCGTACGAAAAAACGAAATGTTTCAGAATCTCGCCGAACTTGAAGGGTGTCGTTTACTGCACGGCCATTCGGGTGGGCGGACAGACCGAATGGGACTTCGCCTGGGAGCGATATCGAGCCACCAACGTGGGCTCGGAGAAGGAGCTGCTTCTGCAAGCGTTGGGCTGCACGAGAGAAATCTGGCTGCTCAATCGTTACTTGGACTGGGCGCTGACGAAAAATTCGGGAATCAGAAAACAGGACGTTAATCGAGTTTTCGCGTCGGTCGCCAGCAACGCCATCGGCCAGCCGCTCGCGTTCGACTACTTCAGAAACAAATGGGCGCGACTCAAAGAGTAGTAAGTTTATTGAATAAACAATTGCGATCGCTAATTTGATTTCTCAGGTCAGACTGTCATTTTAAACGCCGACCAATATACTTCTCCGTCAATTTCAGCTTTGGAACGTCGTTGCTAATCATCACTAACATCGTCAAGTCGTCAACCAGAGGCATAAGCACGAGATACGAATACAAAGACGTAAGTTGAGCCGTCGAGAAGCGACAAACATCATTTGTTCTTTTTTCGCGACGTGTCTGCTCTTTTTTTTCCAGCTGTTGGAATTCGCAAAGGAACACGTGAACGAGTTCGGCAGCGCGAGGCGAACCATACAGCAGGCGCTGGAACAAGCGGAAGCCAACGTGCGATGGATTGACAGCAATCACGCGACGATTCGGGACTGGTTGGAGAGAAACACCGCGTAATGACGGACATCGGCAGGAAAATTAGTCGGTCTTCCACGTTATTCAATTTCTTAAGATAACGGCGTTTTCCCGAACGTCATCAATGAGATACCGCGTGAAAAAAAATTGATTTTCTCGCCCGTCAATGTTTGTCGCAACAATCTAAGTTGCGAACGGGAGAACGTAATTGCGAAATGGGATTATTCTGAAATAATCTATCATCGCGTTTTTTTGTACGTATCTGATGTAAATATCAGTCAGCGCACATCGTACGCGTGGGATATTTATGGGACTGCCGCGTCGTAAGAAGAGTTTTCGGTTTTTATATTTTTAATTAAATTACATTCCGCGCCAAATGTGCGTGAGAGATTAATTACGTGGGAAGTGTTTTAAGAGCGGGAGAAGAAGAGCGAAAAAAACACGTTTCTTACAAATCTCGTTACAGATCTTTGTCGTGCGGATCCTCCAAAGAGAGAGAGAGAGGGGGGAGTCACGATTATCTCCTATTATTGCTCTAGAAGTCTGAAAAAGTTTTATTGTGCGAATCTCGACGAAAGAAACGCGGAGAATCTCACGTTTGAGATAACAATTAGTATAAATTTATTGATTGCAACAAACGATAGCTAATTTATTGAAACATTCCTCGCAGTATATATATTCGTAATAATTAGAAGCATTTAGTTGTGTGTGTCGGACGAACTTAATTGTAATTAAAAAAGTGTTATAGTATATTTCCGCTGTGTAATACGCGAGACAATTAAAATATCGATTCAAATTCAGAGCGTGCGTGCACGTTTGTAAATTAATTAGCAAAACGCGTACCATGTGTATATGTATATAAACATATGTAAACTATATATTATATACATATATGTGTACACATGCACACACACACACACAACGTTATTTTAACAATCTAATTTTATCAAATCAAAAATAGCGATTGACACAATACTCATTAACTCCCGTTAACAAAATCAGAATGTTGAAACGTTTTAATATACGATGCACATTGATCAATCAACTAGAGATTTTTACTTGTTCGCGCATATGAAGACAATAAGAAGGTTTGTATGATTGCAAATATAATATATATATATATGTACATGTATTAAAAAGAGTTTATTAAGAAATTAAAAACAAAATCTACGTAGCATGAGTTAATATGCCACCAGTTATGTATGTACTTACGCAGATTCTCAAAGAATCTTCTTCCAGTTTCGATATACCGCGCGATTAACTAATTCACGCAGTGAAAAACAATTGACAAACAATTTAAACGCGCGACGAAACGTTTAATTACTCAATAATGAAGATTCGCAGCGTGCGGACGTGAATGCGTGTATTTTATTACATATTACATGTATATTATATATACAACACATATAGTGTATTATTATTATACGTGTTACATGTGCGTTATATAACAGAGACAACAAAAACAAGATATAATCGAAAAAAAAAAAAAGAATACATTATTATATTGCTTTTCGTGTGAAAAAAAAATGTTGAAAACTATTTAACACAGACAACAAAACCGAGTCACTTTGTATAGATTTTATCACGTGTGTTACTGTATTTTTCAATAAACAAGAAAAAAAATTTCTTTGCTGCTTTCAAATTTTTTCACAAACTTAAATCGCGAATATAGAGAGACTCTACATTCCTGTATGAATTACGAAAGTAAAAGGTTTTGACAGTATTACCTTCCGCGGGACGTTCAATGTCGGATGTTTAGCTCAAAAAGTACGATGTCAAGGTAACGAAAATTGTGAAGATAAGACTCAGTGATTCTGTTCTTACGGAAGCATTTTTATCTCTATCGTCCTCCGGATTCGGCAGGTTTGCGACAAACTTTCTTAACCATTCTTCAATCAAGTGAGCATTTTTTTTCTTGTACCATTCCAAGTTCTCGCTCGCAACTTCGAGAGCGGATGTCAAGTCTATGCGAGTCTTTGCGGCGAAAGACTTCAACTGAAAGAAAAAGTAATTTTACTTTCTCTCTTTTTTTTTCATTTTATTTCTAAAATTCCCTCCTTTAGTTTCTTGAATAAAATTTATGTAAATGTGTATATTTTTCAACTGCGAGACGCACCTTGTTATATTGAGCCTGGCTCGATATGTGCGACGCCGCTTCTCGGAACAAAGCTTGAACGTCCTTGGTCTTGCCGAGACTGTGAAAAAAGACGCGCAAGAGTTTTTATATTGTTCCCAAAAAATTATCTGCGGATGTTCCTATGCAAATTCTTTATTTCATCAGTTCGCTATAGTAGACACTCACTATTTGAGAACGTTGTCAGTGTTTCTCATCAAGAAATCGAGCGTAACGTTCACTCCCAGCTGACTTGCACTGCATACGGAAGTAAATACCGCTTTGACGTCTTGTTTACGAATGACGGAAGGATTCCCGATCGCTGTTTCGAGGTAGCTGTTCAGGCAAATTGTTCGAAAACCCATCGAGTTATTGAAAAGTAACATAAAAGAGAAATGTTAACATGTTCTCAAATTACAGCTTACGTGTAGAGTATCGTTTCCTCCATCGAGCATCCGAGCGCGTTCATTATGATCTTCTTGTCCGACGGGAGTTCCGTTTGTTTGTACTTGTCCCACAGTTGGCTCCACTCATCAGTCGTGTTTGATTGTCTTATTACAGTGCAATAAACAGCTTGTCGCGCGTTAGGTGGAACACTGCGGAAAAACGATGTGGGAGAAAATCAATGTTAATAATTATTTTCTCGAAGCGACGTCTCTATGTAAGACCGAAATTGTTCTGATTTCAGTGATGATTTTCAGAAATCTTACCGTATGTCTTTGGTAATCAAAGAATTGAAGAACCTCACGGACCGTTTGATACAATCCTCGCTATTGAGCCTGCAGGCCCATTGAAGAATCAACTCTCTGTTTAATTTTGTTAAATGATCGTCGAATGCACAATCGTTAAAGCCTAAATAATCGTATACTTCGGAAATTAACGTCAAAATGTAACGTCTGAGAATGTCCTGGTACGGATTTCCTTCGAATCTCTCGTATACGAAGGACATGCCGTTAAAGAACGCTTTCCATGGCAAGTGATTAGTCTCTCGTTTCAAATACGTTGTTGCGTTCATCACTGTGTCGTAGTGTACGAAGATGTAGTTCTTAACGCGAGCCAACGAAAAGAGATCGTCGATAATTTGAGCGCGACTCGACACGTGAATCCTCTCGAATCTCGTGCTGTTCAATTCGTTGATCAAATTGGTCCACAAATCCTTATCGTAATTGACGCGATAGAATCCGATTTGCTTGTAATTGACGATAAACAGATCGTTCGCGGGGTTCATGTACACGTTTTCAGGTTCCCGTCCTAACCATAGTTCGTTTTTCTGAGTCAAGTAATCAGCGTCATCAGGAAGATAAATAGTAATTGGTATCCAGAAAAAGGTAACTTCGCTGAACCATGAAATAGGTACCTACGACGTAATATATATTCAATTAAATTGTAAATTTTTTCGCAATATAATTTCTAAATTAATTGGGAAGAGAAAATTGATATTCTTATATATGTGATGCAATAATCATCCTATGGAATTTTAAGAATTGAAAAATTCAATTCAAAATAATGTGTAAAAATTTACACTCTTAAAATTTAAATATATATATATATATCCGCAAAAAACATCCAGCGAACGGCTCTCATCACCGTGGAAATTTATTATTAGTTTTAAATTGAAAATGTTGATGTGAGACGCGATATAATACAAGAATTTGTTTTATGTTATAATTATTGCAATTATTATAACATTGTACATATTTATATGTTACCTGACGAAGTTGCACGATGTAGCCAATACGTTTAACTTGTACGACGGGATATCCTTCTTGACTGGTCCAAGTGTTCATTATCTCTTCGATGCTTACTTTTCTGTTTTTAATCCTTATCGGCCCGTAAGAGGAATCGAACGCTTTCCACAAATCTGCAGGTCTCGCTAAGCCGTTGTTCATTTCAATCTGTGTTGTTAAATACTCGTGAAGCGTCTTCTGTGCGAAATCGAACGTAGTGAGTGTTTCGATTATCATTCGTAGGACGGACGCGGCTAAAATGTCAAAAGTGCAAACTGACATTTGACGAACGCATACATGCATCTTAGGAGAGATCTCTGATTAACACGTACATTTTCCATAAGTGACATGGTCGAAAATATCGTTGATTTCCTCGACTGTTTCAACGGGGTTTGTCATCGCGTGCGTAGCGTAGGTGTCTTCCTTTAACAGAGTAGGTTGTAGCTCGTAAACCACGAACTGGTCCGGAAAACTGAGAAATTCCTTTTCCTAAAACGATTTCGCTACTTTATGCTCGTCGTTATACATATATGTATACATATATATTTGCTACGTTTATATCGGACTAAATACACGGTGTCTGACTTTTTAACGCAGTCGAAGTGTGTGAAAGTAAATTACGTCCATCTGAACAGAAAAGTCATGAGCCATTTTGCACAATTCAAAATATTTATTAAGTTATTAATTAAGTTATTTATTAAGTTATTAATTAATATTTATTATCTTCACACTTCGACCGTGTCAAATCCTGTACGTAAGTTGTAATTTTTTATCATTAATTTAAAAATTATATATTTTCAGTTTTTTTTAATAAACTTGAAGAACACGAAATTAACGGATGGGGAAAATTAAATTATCAAAATTTGACGTTTCTAATGAAAGTAGATTAAAAGCAAGCGTGATACAACTATTATATTGTTATGAGAGTCACAAAAAATGAACCCTATCAAGAAAATATCACAGTCGTTGCGTACCATATTAGATACTATGTGCCATTGCATATACTGCGCGAAGCCTTCGTTAAGCCAAATGTATTCCCACCATTCGCAAGTAACCAAATTGCCAAACCACATGTGAGAAAGTTCGTGCGCTATTGTGGTGATTATGGACGTTTCATAAGATGCTGGAATTTCGATGTATTTGTGGAAAAGCAAGTGCTCGCTGTTAAAGAGATCGTATGTTAAATTTATACACACTCAGTACACACGTAAGAAATCCGTTTTACAAAATTAATAAAAAAAAAAGTAATTGTTTAATTTAAAGTAAAGCGACGTGGTTCTGAAATTCTCTTAACAAAAAAGAAATACGTTACCGGAAGGTAACGAGACCCCAGTTCTCCATTGCGCCCATAGCGAAATCTGGAATTCCCACTAAATCTAGTTTTTCCAAAGGATATTCGATGTTCGAGTATTTTTCTAACGAATGTAGAACTAGTGAGCCGATTCTTTTGGCGTATGCGGTGTGATTCTCGAATTCGGGTCTACCCACTATTCTGAGACTCTCTTTGGTATTCGTAGAAGTGAATTTGGAGACGACGAATGCCACCAGATACGTTGGCATTTTCACATTTTTCTTCGTTTCTTCGAATATGTCCCACACATAGTCTCTGGCAACAATTGAAATATACACACGAAGTTAATTTTGTTCCAATATCAGAAAAGAATGATGTTCCAAAGATAGTTCTGTACGCGCGCGAGCGCACCAGCTCTACGGTTTCTGATTGCACCCAGTTGTTATTCGAATATGAAATTTCTATCAACACTTACTCTTCGTTTTTATTTGTCAACAGTGGCATGTTGCTTTGCGTGTTGTAGTCGCGCGGTCTTCTTATGTTAATTGTGAACAGCGATTTAAATCTCGGCTCGTCGAAACACGGGAACACTCGTCTGGCGTGCGTTGGCTGGAAGTGCGTCGCGAGTAACCATCTGCAAAGATCGACGCGAGTCAGTATCGATTTGATTAATTTCAACGTTGAGAAATCACGCGCGAAGTCACGGTCTTTGACAAATCGCAAAAATGTCACGTCATCACTTTCACGTTCTTGCGTGAAATAAATAACACTCACTGTTGCTTTCCCGACTTGTCGAAGTAGAAACTACGATACAATCCCTCCATGTTGTCGCTAATATTTCCAGAAAACTTGAGTTCCACGCTTATCCTTTCACCAGTTATAAACTCGTCCAAATATATCTTTTCTACTTCCTCCACTTTAGATTTAATCCTAATGGGCATGTCAATACTCGGAGATCCCGGCTCGCAACTACTGTAGACATTTGCGATTTCGATGTCGAGATCCCAATGAACATTGAGAAGTATGTACGGCTCAGTCTCTATCTTGTTCTTAGGTATTATGCATATTTGCACCTTTCCCTCGAAGGTTCCTTTCGCGATGTCAGGTTTTATGGTCAAGTTGTACTTTTCTGGATAAAGTGTGTCCAACAAGCGATACGGAAAGTTTGACCGCAGATTGTAGAATTGATCTATGAATTGAAAGAATTTCGGCCCGTTTCTAGCATACCATTCTCTTTCATAATTCGCCTTCTTTTTATAGGACCTGACATGTTTCAGGAACTCTGGTTTTGTCTCTGTCAGCCAGTCGAGTAGGTCTTGATACTGGAAGTCAAAGATTTTGTTTGAACAGACATCGATATTAATTGTAATGAAATTCTATAAATGAAAATTTGCTCTCAAAAGTCGTATCTTAAAAATCGACCAAAATGCTTAGTAGAAAAACTACCTGATTGTAGAGATTGTGAGCCGATACTTTGCTCGCCAGATTATTTACGATTGTCGCGATTTTCTTGTAATCGTTGTAGCTATCGAAAAAAAATTTCACGTTTTATACAGATGCATAGATGTAACGTGTTCTGCTTCGTTACTTAGATTCTCATCAGTATTATTAAATAAAATTACGTACTTTTGACGCAGCATGCGATCGTAGTGCTTTTGAATTGTATTTATCACGGCTTCAACGCCAACTGAACTTGCGCCGTAAACACTCGAGAACACCTTCGCGCTGTCCTGATAGCGTATGTCATTCTCGTTGACCGCGTCCAGTAACAGCCTTGTGATTTAAACACATATGTAATAAACTTGCAAGTTGCATCACCGACACAAATGTCAAAAGCATTTGCTGCATATAATAGAAAACTTGTTACTTGTGTTACGACTCACTTTTCTAAAAGTGTTCTATTTTGTGAACACGCCAGCGAATTAAGAATCACAAGTTTGTCTGAGACGACATTGCTGTTCAAATATTCCTTCCAGAGCAGCATGTAAGTGGTGTTTGTAAAATCCAGCTTCATTGCCGTGCAATAAACAACGCTGCGATAATTTGGTGGTACTCTATAGAAAAAAAAAATCACACATTTCGAAGCGTCTAATATTGTTCTGTTACAAATCTGTTGTAATTTTGTAAATGTTCCACGACTAAATAATCAACACGGGATTTTTCTGCGCACACTTTGCGCAAATCTTGTGCTAAACATAGAACGTACGTGATAATTTGGAACAAGACTTACGATGTGTCCTCGTCAAACTGATCCTTAAAATATCTTAGAGCGCGATATTTACAGTCTTTTACATCGAACTCACAGGCCCATTTGCGAGTGTGCATTCTTAGCAAAGTGGTTTCATAATCGTCGTCTTTTTTATCATTGAAGCCCAATTGTTCGTAAAGCGGCTCGATAATCGAACTGATATATTTCTGGAAAATATCACATTTTTCACATAGTTTTTAAGTAATACACGTAATTGTCTACTACTTTTTCTGGCAAAAGTGCTTGAATAAACATGTAAAAATTAATAAAAGACGATTAGAGAACGTCGTAACTTAAAGAAAAAAGAAAACATAGTAACAAAACTGTTGCCGAGAAATGTCGGTTATTCGAGCAACAAGAAAACCACACCTTGTACAAATTTTCCACCACGCCTCCCCGGATACGATCGTTTAAATAAGGAAGATTGTTATAGAATGCGAGCCACGGTAGATAATTGGTTTCTTGTTTTAAGTACCCAATAGCTCGTAAAACTTGTGAGTAAGGAACATCGCCTGCTCTTGCAAGATTAAAAAGATCATCAATTAACGCCGCGCGATTGATCTCGTGGATGGTTTTGTAATCGCTGGATGTCAAACGGTCGATCAGAGTCGTCCAATGAGAGAGGTAATTCACGCGATAATATCCTAAAAAAAAAAACGCACACAAACGTTTGCGTTTACGCGAATTCGAAATGTCGAGCGCATTTTAGAATCTTAATTTCTCAATGTTGTTTTGTTTACCCGATTGCTGCACGTTGAGTAGCATGAATGTGCCTGTTATATTAAACGGTTGCGTTTTTTCTGTCAGCCACAACTTCGGCGTGGTGTCAGCGTAATCCAATTGATCGGAAAGTACCCACGTGATCGGAATGGGCCATACGTCCTCATCGTCAGGATTGCGCTCAGATTTCTTGAGATAAAAACGTTCTTGTTCCAAAGATATGGTAGTTATATTGTCGTACGTTTTGACGGTGACGTGAACAACAGGATAGCCGGCTTGAGTGGTCCATTTGTCCCAAAAGGCCGTAACGTCGTGCTTGTCTTTCACTTGCGCTTGCAACGCTTCGTATAAATCCTTCGGCGTGACGGAATCGTACTTTCTACAATTTTTTACGTTTCTCATGTCATTTACAAAATTAGTTGCACTAGGATAGAATTGGAGAACTAATTACTTTTAGGTTTTGTAATTAAAGTTTTAAGTTTGTATTTAGAGCGTATGTCAAACTGTGCGCTATTTTGAAAAAAAAATATATATGTACATCTATATTTGTATTACAATATTACAGACTCGATTAACGCGCTTGACACAACCGGTGAGTAAAATCAAACAATTCGGATGTGCAATAAAAAAAAAAAAAAGCTAGTCTGAAAGAAAAAGATTAATCAAAATACCTTTTCTCGAGATAATATCTGAACGCCTCGTACAGCACTCTTGTTCCGTATGTTTTCTCCATCATTCGTAATATACTGGCACCTTTGGCGTAAGTAATTGTGCCGAATTTACTTCGAATTTCGGTGGGACTGTTCACGTTATGGCTCAATGGGTGCGCGGACGACAAACTGTCCGCTCTCAACGCGGAGTGTAATTCGTCCACAACGAATTGCGATTCCATTGCCGTGTTGTTCAACACCTAAAAAAGTAATCGAGTAGTCAATTTTTGTTTTCTCGCATGTATCAGATATTACAACATTTTATTTTCATTATTTAAATAAAATGTTTTCGTTGTAAAACATTTCTAATTGCCACAGCAAAATAGATAAAACATTAAGAAATTTATTATTCATATACGCGATAAAAAAAAATGATAGATAAGCGTTTTTTCTTCGGCAACTTTATATCCTCTTGAAAAAAAAAAGATCGTCAAGTGATATTATTTGTTTTAATTTACAACCACCACCGCCCGTGGATCATCAGCTTATTGATCATATCAGGATTATTAATTTAATTTTCCTCTTGTTTAAAAAAAAAGATATTTATTTGTGAAACGAGATAGGGATATAGTCAATGTCGTGCCAAAAATCCACATGTAACGCTGATAAAGCGTTTCAATTACGTACGCGAGCAGGTGCGTGATACTCGAAGTATCTGGCAAATCCCTCGTTCAACCACAGATAATCCCACCACGTGGGCGTAACCAGATTGCCGAACCATTGATGGGAAATTTCATGGGCGATCACGTTTGTGATGGTTTGCTTGCTCGTTATCGACGATTCATCTTCGTCGTACAACAAATTTGATTCTCTGTACGTCATAAGTCCCCAATTTTCTCCCGCGCCTGACGGGAAATCCGGCAGCGCGACCATGTGCAGCTTCGAGAGCGGATACAGTTGGCCGAACGTGTTCTCGAAGAAATCAACGAGCGGCGACATCACGGACAGAGCGTAAGACGATTGATTAATGGCGTTGGGCCGTGCGAGCACCCCGTATTCCCTTTTTTCTTTAGTGGTGTAATTCGCGAGCTTGAAGTCGGAAATAACAACTGCCACCAAATACGTCGACATTTTCACCGTCTCGCGGAAGCTGTACACCTCGGAACTGTTGTTGCTGCAAAAAACAAAATAAATCTCAAAAAGCGTATTTACAGTTTGAATAAAACGCGATGACAAGTTTCATGTATTCGGAAAAAAATCACGAAATCGAAAGAGAATCACTTTTTGCAACTACTCTGCTACGTTGACTCTTTAAAAATACGACAAAAAACTAAAGAGAAAAATAAAATTCTGAATTCATTCGCGTACAGTTCTGTGTTCCGCTCCGTGTTGCTGTAAGCGGTGTAACCTGGTGGCACAATAACGTGCACAGTGAAATTCGCCTTCAGTTCTGGTTCGTCGAAGCAGGGGAACATTCTTCTCGCCCCGACGGGCTCCAAGTGCGTAGCCGCGAGCCGTCTAAGGGATATGAAATACGTCAATTTTAATTATCGAAAGAAAGAAATTTTCAGTAAAAGAGAGATGCCAAAATATAAAAATAACTTTTCTCGCAATAAAATAACATTTGAGAGAAAGACAAGATATTTAATTAATGTTATATTTTGAGTTGGATATGTATAACAATACAAACGTCTCTTTTCTGTTGTTTCTGTACGAGCTCTTGTAGAAGCCGCGAAGCTCCGGCGGATTCATGTAACCCGTGTATTCGATTTCGATAATCAGTTTCGTATAAGCCGGCAACTCTTTTGCGAGATCGATTATGAAGAAGTCGTATTTGCTCATGGTCGTATTCTCCTTAACATCTTTCAGTATTGAGCCATTCGCTTTCACGGTCAGCGAGTCGTGTGTGATATTCACCGAGTGCAGAACGATCTGAGACGTCGGAGATTTAACGTCAGCCTCGATCGTCACGTTTCCGTTGAACGTGAAATTTTCCATCTCGAGATTTGGTTTGATGTAAATCACGTATTTTGTGGGTCTTATGTCTTTGAGCAGACGATAATTGAATTTATTTTCGGTACGAGCCCGCAGCAATGCAACAATAGGTTTCGATATTTTGTTGGTAAACCACAGCAACTCGTACTTGGCGATCTTCAGCGAGGATTCTAGAGATTTTTGTATCGACGCCAATTTAGTTTTGTGCTTCTCTATGAAGCTCTCGAATTTGTTAACCAATCTGGGCGTGGAGAAACGCTGCGACGCCCCGTCGAGTATGCTGGCTATCGTACCCTGTCCTCCGTAGCTAACAAAGTAATTCACAAGTAATTTTGTTTTAAAATTATATAAAACATTGATGTATTAAAATTAAAAAAGGACCGATACCACAGGTGGTATCCAGCCTACTGGTCTTTTTTTAATTTTAATTTTAATTTAAGGTTTTTTTTTTAATTATCAATATTGATATATTAAATTGTTAAATTTAAATTATTGTATTACAATTGTTATATTTGATAATTAATACGGACAACTTACTATTTCTCCATCTCTTCGTGATGTTTCTCAACGAAATCGAGTATGAACTCGGCACCGTTCAAGCCGGAATTGTAAACGGCAGTAAATACGCTTTTGCTATCTTGTTTGCGGATTCGGCTGGTTTCGTAGCCTGCGATGGCGTATCCTAGATATCTGAATTAAAAAAAAAATTAAATATATTATTTCAAGAGAGGATTTTTCTTTTAAGTCAAAGCTGCAAAAGCTGATGGAAAAGTTCGGTCTCTAGTTTCCGACTCGTCACCTCGGACAAGCATTTATCTACGTCAAGCATCCGCGGTTTTCAGTCTAAATGTTGCGGCACTAATTCTGCATTCTCACTTTTCCAAAATGTTGACGTTCTCGCTGCATCCGAGAGCGCTTATGATCACCGCTTGATCAGCCGCGTGATTGGACGTGTAATACTTGTTCCATAAAAATTCCCAGTCCTCGGGAGTGCCATGTCTCATTGCCACGCAGTACGCTGCGGTCCTTTCATTTGGTTTGATACTGTGAAAATTAAAAAAAAAAACTTAAACAACATGACGTTACGTGAAAGATAAAGCTAATAATAATTAACGACACAGACAAGTTTAACGAATAAACAAAAGTTTGCACATCGTAAAAAAACTATTTAAGTTAATATTTTTCTTTCCGAATTGTTTCCATTACATAGTTATATCGCATATGTGTGCATAAAAGGCAGAATGAAACAGTTTGAAAATTCTCACCGGATTGCATTTTGTCTCCACTTATTGAATTTGTACAAATAATTCGTTATACATTCCTCGTCCTCTAGATTCAGGCAGGCCCAATTATTCAACTCCCGTCGTAATAAAACCGTTAATCTGTCATCGTCATCCTTATCTTTGTATTCCAATGCTTCGCGCCTGCCGCTGATAAGAGATAAAACGTATTTCTAGAAGCAATAAAATTACGAAAACAATTAGCTGAGATGCCTTCCGAAGATGCGCGGGTCACTTATTCTAATTTGTCATAAATGCATGCGGTAAGAAAACAAATTTTCGTTACATCAGCTCAACAAATCAACCAACCTTGAACAACGAATGATTGTTGTTCCCGGCAAATTTCTTATTTAAATAATCTAAGCCGCCGAATGCCGCTTTGAACGGCAGATAATTCGTTTCTCGTGTAAGATACGTCAAGCCATTCAGAATCGTATCGTAATCTTGATAACCGGCTCTGCCCAGATTTAAGAGATCGTCGACGATACCGGCTCTGTTCAACACATGAATTTCTTCGAACTTGTCGCTGTTCAAGATATTGAAAATTCGCTGCCATCCATCTTTATCATATCTTACGCGATAGAAACCTGCGATAACGTAACAATATATTAACGCAATATTCAAATAAGAGATTTCAAATGTGAAATGATTTTTTTTCTTTTATTCGCGACACACGTCAGACTTTATATAATCTCTGCAGGTTGTTGCGCGACACAAGCGCATTTTGCTAACCCGATGATTGAACGTTGAATATGATCCATTCTGTGTCGTTGACATCTACGGGAATTGTCTCAGTAACTTTCTTAGCAGACAGCCACTGTTGTGCGATCGTGTAGGTAAAGTTTGATTTGGTTTGCGTGGTCCACGTGAGAGGAACCCACCAAGTCACATTTTTCGAAGTGTTATCCAGATTTCTCAGAAGAAAGCGCTCTTGGGTGACATCAATGGTTTTGTTTTTAATGGTTACCGACACGACGGGATATCCGGCTTGCGTGGTCCAAGTGTCCATTATTCCTTTCACAGATATTTTTTTACTCGAATTTAAGCTCACGTGATCTTGTATTGCTTTCCACAAAGCATCCGGATGACCTAAACCTTTATCTTTACTAAAAAAAAGAAATTTTGGAATAATAATAATCGTAATATTTATTGTTACTTGTCCACATTATTGCTGTTTCATTGCAAATTTCAATCTCTTTTACAAATTTGATTCGACAACGTCTCAACAAACTGAAGTCTCAAATTGAGCGCACAATTAAAATCTACGTGTATTTCCGATGTAATTTTTTATAACATTTACTTGTCTCTTATGTAGCTCACTAATGCAGGTTGAAAGACGTGGCTACCGAAGGTAAGATTCATCATACGAACAACGCTGGCTCCTTTTTGATAGGTAATGCTATCTCCCATACTCCCGATTTGCGACTGACTAAAAACCTCACGAGTCATCGGACGGGAAGATTCAAGACTGTCTGTTATTAATGCAGGCTGATGTTGTTCGACCAGAAATTGCTGTCCCATGTTCCACGACGGCTCGATCTACGTGTCAACAATGCAAATCTAAACTCCTGCCTCTCTTTGAATTTCTTAACACCGTCGTTAATTCAAGACAATCGTTTTTAATTTTTAAAAGACTATTAAACGTAACAAACGAACAATCAAAGAATAAAAGAATATGTTTAAAATGATTTTTCAGACGTTTTCAAGCTATTAATTCGTTTTATTCGACTGTTGCGCTTGACTTTAAAAAAATTTAACTCTTTCTCTCTTACTTCTGCGGTCGCGAAGTATTGGAAGTATCTGGCGAAACCCTCGCTGAGCCAGAGATAGTTCCACCATTCGGGTGTCACCAAATTTCCGAACCACATGTGCGTGATTTCGTGAACGACCACCGAGGCCACGCTCTGGTGCGCCAGCGCCGACGATTTGGTCTCGTCGTACAGCATCCGAGACTCGCGATACGTCACCAGTCCCCAATTTTCCATGGCACCCGCTGAAAAATCGGGCACAGCCACCATGTCCATTTTGCCGAGATTATATTTCTGTTCGAACATGCGTTCGAACAGTTCGAGAGCTTTGACGCCGATCGTCAACGCGTATTCGCTCTGGTTGACAACGGACGGCCTGGCCCATGTCTTAAACTGTTCCGAATTCTTGAGAAAATCAAATTCCGAAATAACGAACGCCACTAAATAAGTGGACATGGGAATACTCTCGTTAAAGATATCCCAGACTTTGTTGTACCCTCTTAAAAAAAAAAAAAATATAATACAAATGACGAAAATTAAATATATATAGTTAAAGCAAATCGTTCGACAATTGATGCTGAGCGCGTGAACTTACTGCGGTACGCTCGTTTTCAGTGGCATATTACTGAGACAAGTGTAGATTTTATTTCTCAAGATGCGAATGATAAATTTTGCCTTGAAACTCGGCTCGTCGAAACACGGAAAAGCGTGTCTCGCGTGAGTGGTTTGAAACTGCGTCGCGGCCAGCCATCTGTGAAATTTTCACAAGCAAAGATCCGATTATGCGAATCATTTAAAGTACAAATCAATTACGAACAAACACCGAAATCGACGTGTGTAACTCACTTGAGCTTCCCGGTTTCCTCGTCGTAATAGGAACTTCTATAAAATCCGATCATGTTGTCGTTCAGAAATCCCATGTAGTTAAAAGCGATTGTCAACTTTTCTCCTTTTTTAAGAATTTCGGGGATGCTGAGGGTGAATTTTTCAGTAATGTTGTCGTATTTGTGCGTGACACCTTCAATATACGTGTTGTTTCGTATAACGCTCACGGGGTGGGAGATTGTAAGATTTCCCACGTGTAGCGTAATTTCTCGCGTGTCATTCTCTATTGAGACATTGATTTTCACAATGCCCTCAAATTCAAAGTTGTTTGGCAAATATGTCAAGAGTATAATCTCGTACAATATAGGCTTGACAGACGTTGGCAGTCTGTAGTCGATGAAAGTGTCATCTTGTTGTGAGAAATCTGTAGTTCGCGTAAGTACATCTAGAGAAATATAGAATGGCTTAAAACACTCAATTACTTTCTCGAACACAGGTTTTTACAAAATTATGTTTGTAAAATAATGTGTGTATGTGTGTACGTGTGTGTGTGTGCAGTTTTTTATTATATTAAAAGGCAATATCTCTTTGCAAATAACTGTATCTTGAAAAATATAAAGTAAATATAATAAAAATGTAATATTACAAATATGTATTCTATGAAATATGTGAAAGAAAAAAAAACTGACTCTGTTACCTTCATCGGAATTTAATTTGTCCGCTGCGCCACCGTACAGAAATATTAGAGTGCAAAGTAACAGATATTTCCAGAACATTTTTATCTGAAAGAAAGATGATTGCAATGGCGTGTAATTTTTATTTAAATTGTGCAAAGAAGTTAATCGCAAATAGACACACTGATTATTTCCTCATGCAGTTATCAATTAAGCTAACTATGTCATAGCTTGATTTGAACGCTTTTATCGATACGCATCAGGCGATATCTCAAAATGTGAAGAGCGAAAATATGTTCCACTTACCTTCGTTTAAATGTTGCATTAATTTAGAATTATCGCTTTCTCATTGCTTTAGTTCTTGATAATCGCCTCTGTATGCAACTAGAGTTAATTAACAATAAGATAAACGCGCGCGCGCGCGCGTGCACGTTCTGTAGAGCACACTACTGCGTTTTATAAAACGGCTAATTTATTTTTCTTATTATATATCACGTTTCTGTGCAACTTAAAACAACGTCGGTGTAGAAATTTTGTCACACACACACGCGATATTCAATTATCACAGCACATATCCGAGGATGCGCGATACGTGCGAACGGTTTTCGATCAGATTTCAGACTGACAGATTGTCAATCAGATTTTTCTTTTTATTGCGATCTGTAATATCACTATCTTATCAAGTTTATTATTAGTGACATCATCACTTTCTATAAAAACTATGCTATCCCTTTTTTCCGTAAGATAACACAATGCGCTATTACAATTTAACAATTTAATTGCGATAGACAACAGTTGCAATAAAAATATAAAAAGCTTTAGATTACAAATAACAAAGCTCAATTACAAATAACGTAAATTAACTGTTTGTCTAAGTAAAAAAAAGGTTTTTATAAAGACAAATATTGTTTGGACTTTGTTTGACTAATCAAATATATTAAGTATTATCACTTAATTAATATAGATTAAATTTTATCACTTGCGATAAAATTTGCTTTCATCAATTCATCTGAAATAACAAAAACATAATGTAATACGTCTGTGGGATATTTTTGTAAGATAAATTATAATAAAATAAGATGATTTGTGCTTATTAGAAGGAGTAACAAGTTTATTATAGATAACTGCGAATATAAATGAAACAAACAAAATAAATATGTACGCAATAAAAAAAAAATAGGGACACTGTTCTATATTATAATAAAAATTAATAGATTGAAAAAATTATTACCAATGTAAAAGAAGAGATAAAATGTCTTGTTTATATCATTTAAATAAGAATATTGTATGTCACATGAAAAAGAAGTATCAGATGATGTAATAAATTATAAGAGCCTTTATACATAAATCGTAATCAATTCTTTTGCGTTTAAAAGTATTTGTTTGTAAAAATATATCGTAGATGTTCACCAATTGTTACTTTATCTAATCTTAACCGACGATTGTGAAATGTCAGATACACATATATACAAAAAATTATCAAAAATTAATATGTTGATATCAAAAGTGTATCTCGTGTTTCAAATGCACGTAAAATTGTTTGGAACGCTTAAACATTAACAAAAACATTACATCTCTGTTTTTCATTGAAATTTATTGGAGTTTAAAGAAATGTGTAGCGATAAACACAGACGGTAAATGGTTGTGTCATCAAAGATTACAATACAATAATATTGAAAGAGAACAATAAATAATATCGACTATAAAACGTTTTATTTTTATCTATATATGATCGAAAAAAGGTGACAGACATCTCTAATGCGATGAGATATTTTTATTCAGGCAAGTGTGAACTTCTGTTCTAACCATGAGCGAATACTGTTTATTGTTGATTCTATCATGGGTAAATTCTGCTCTTGAAGTTTTATGAACTTCGGTATTTCTATTTTATTACTATCTAGAAATTCTTTTGCCTGAAAAAGAAAATATTTTAAATTTATTAGATTATATGAGAATATACACAAACAAGAGAGATTATACATATACACGCACACACATACAATTATTAATAAAAACTAACAAACAATTGATATATATAAGATATATAAAAACAAATTTACGTACCTTTTGGATTTGTTTTCTAGAAACGAGATTCCAATTCAAATTATATAACAACTCTGAAACATTGTCCGTAAATCTGAAATAAAATTTAATTAAAACTAATGTGTGAAATTTAATACATTCTATTTTTTATAGTGATTTTCTCACATTAAGCTAAGGATTTTTAAATTAAGATTAAAAAATAGATATAAGATCATTACATGGTTGTAAGCTTGTCCCAGTGATTTATGACAAACTCCATCGCGATGTCGATGTTTGGATAACCTCCATCTAATACGGAATAGAGCACACGAATGATATCTCTCGGTTCTAGTGGCTCTTCCGCTATGGTCATATTTAAAAATTTCTCAATAATAGTTGCGTTCTTGGACTGTCCAAGACAGTACACGAGCGGTTCCGAGTGATTTCGATACATGTAAAAGAGTTTATTCCACGTAGTTTCATTTGCAAGCTTTATACCGTTGTAAAATATCCAATCCTTTTTGTACGAAAGTAGAGAACTGAAAAACAAATTTTATATAAATATAGAAAAAAAATCTCTCTTCTTCCAACTAAATACTTATCTTTAACAAATGAATTACTCACAAGTTTTTGTAACAAATAAATCTAATGTGAGCAAAATGTTGAAAAAAGTGTATTTTATTTCATGTATATAAAATCCGAATTTTTGTGACTTTTTTTCCGGGCGTTTTTTTCTACTTTTAATTATCTAAAAATACAAGAGGATTTGACGGTCTTATATACAATTTCCATATTTATCGGTTTACTATGCAATTTTTTTCGCGAAGGCAAACTCGCAAATTCGCCATTAATTACCGAGTGTAAAGCGAAAATTGCATCGCTGGTAATGCGCCGATAAAGTTGCATCGGAAGCTTTTTGGTTAGTCAAATTTTAACACTTTGGTGGAATCGGAAATTAGAAACAAAAAAAAAAGATCGATATATCGATATGCGATATATATTGATATGCGATATATATCGAAATGCGATATATATATTGATATGCGATATTATGATGTTTGCATAGAAAAATCTTATTCTTGCTCAAAACGCTACTTAGTATAGTAGTACTACGTACTATTGCAACAAAAATATTTTGTATCCACGCGATCTACGTTAAATTTTTAATATTTCATAAAACATGTATTTATTTTGTTAAAGATTTAACAAATAGCGATTGACTTGGCAAGTGAGAAGCTACGCAACGACTTAGTGCGTGAAGTACTCGATACTTAAATGCTGATTCATTCAGTATCTTACATCTCGAAAAAACTTTATTGCGCGTTGAACTTGGCGCGAGGCACTACCGTGCTTCTTGATGTATATTTTAAATATAAAATATATTTACTTGTTCGCCATTGAATTTTCCAAATACGCGATTAATTGATCATGAGCCTCTCGTAAGCATACGGGATGGCCAAAGGCACACGCTTTCTTAAGAATCCTGTGTCGCATCAGTTTTGTGAGATAATCGTCACTCGGGCGATCTTGTGTACCCACACTGTCTATAATATTGTTCATCGAATCGAAAACGTACGACTGCAATATATAAAGTATTATTAATTCCTTAATGTGTTCGCAATCTTGTATATAGAAAAGCATCTTAGAAAGTCTACTGCTACAAAAACTATAATAATGAACTGTGTATCTCTTCTTTAAAATTTTAATTAATTGTAAAACTTACATTAAACAGTTCGCCTGCTCCGTTATAAGCAAAATACTTGCCGGCATCCCCAAGAATTTCAAATAACGGATACCACGCTATGTAATCTGTCTCGCGTCGCAGGTATCTTGTGATTTCCATGAAAAGTCTGGGCTCCAACTTGTCCGACAACACGAAGTAAATCGCGTCGTTAATTATTTGAGCGCGATTCAGCGCGTGTATCTTTGTGTAATTTTCGGAATCCAGATAATCAGCGATTTTCAGCCAGTTCGCCGTGTCGTAATTTACACGATAGAAACCTGCAACATAATCGAGAGAGGATTTTTTTTTGTTTTTACTTTTGCGAACAACTGCTGGATTTGCAATCTTACCAGTATGCTGAATATTAATTATGATCCAATCTTCCGGATCAATATCTTCGATCACGAGCTCTTTGGCATCCGGCGATAACCAGTGCGTGGCCAAGGTTGATGCAAAATCCGGATTGCTACGAGTTGCAAAGTTGATCGGAACCCACCACTTTTTGTTCGCAATGTTCGCGTCGATATTTTCGTGCGTATTCAGTTTTTCGTACGGTTGAAAATACTCTTGCGTGATCGTCGTTCTGTTGGTAAGAGGATCTGAGATCACCGTGACAAGCGGATATCCCTTCTGTCCGATCCAGGAGTTAATTACTTCGTGGACTTGGAACTTAATCGGAACTGTTGATTCGTCGAGTGTATCTTGCAAAGCGGTCCATAAATCTTCGGGATCTGCCACGCCGTACTCGCTATTTCAAACAAACAGTTTGTTTCTTCGTAAAAGTTTGCTAATTATAATTTTACGAAAACTTAAACCATTTACAAGAAACATTTTTGCTACTAAAAATTATAATAGTTTTATATAAATGCGATATTTTTTACTGACTGCGTCTTAAGATATTTAAGAAGTCCCGCGTGAAATACGTCATCGGATACGCAGTGTGACAGCATCCGCAGAAACAGAGCAGCTAAAACAACAATCATATTTTTTTTTAAGAAGAAACGCGTTAAAAATTCATGAAAAAAATTGCCACATTGTGAACGAGTTTGTTTATTAATTGCAAATATATTTGTACCTTTGCGTTTGTTAAGATTTTGTGTAAATTTCGAGTCAATTTCTTCGACGGTGTTGGGCACGAAGTCCAGAGGTTTTATGTTTCTGAAGCTTTCAGTGACCAATATCAGATTTAGTGTTCTCACCGAAAACCATTCCGTAAATCGCCAATCTTTGTACATCTAAACAAAATAACTATTCAATATTCGCGCAGATTCTTCTGCGTACATACATTTAATTGCATTTAATTTAGTAGAAATCAGATAATAGTTTTATTTATGATGTCACAATTGCGGCATAAACTTATTCTATTCTCTACCTTGTCGGCGAAATAATATGAGAAGTATTCGGCTAGACCGTCGTTTAACCATATGCTGGTCCACCAGGACGGGCTGACGACATTACCGAACCACTGGTAGGTCGACTGCTGAACTATATTTTCTACGATTCTGTACAATCGGTCAATGGGACTGTTTCTGTCGTGCAACATCATAGCTTCTCTACAGATAAAAAGAATTGTAACGCGTGTAAAACATTTATTGTACGTTTGCAGTGGATTTTGTTCACACGCATGACGTCACCAAGTTACCTGTAGGTGATGAGACCCCAACTCTTCGTGGTCCTAATGTGAAAACTGGGAAGCGCAACGTGATCGATTTTGGCCAATCGAACGGAACTGTTAATGTATCTTTCCAGTTCGATCGCCGCTTTCTCGGCTACGTCGAGTGCGAAATTCGCGGAGGAAATTGCGTTGCCCCGACTCCAGACGTTGACGGTCCCGTCGGAATTGCTTATGTTACGAAAATCGAACACCAGGAAACCGACTGAGTAGGTCGATATGACGGGCGTCACTTCGAAGTAAGTCCAGATTTTTCCATCGCTCTCGTCGATTTTCGATTGATCGGAGACCGGCATGTTCGAGACGGCTGTGTGATTGCGGTGGTGCTTGATAGCGATCTTAAAAGTAGCCTTCATCGCGGGCTCGTCCCAGCAGGGAAAAGCGGCGCGTGCGTCGGTTCCCATAAAATTCGTGACGGCAAACCATCTGTCAAAAAATTTTCATGACTAAAAACAACATTGTTATAAAATATTCTGGGAAATCGTGGTGTTGGTCATTTTCATTAGCAAAAATGTTCGTGTAAACTTCGTGTGTTCTACATCGAGCGGTTTCCGAGATAGTTCGAATTTTGCGCGCAATATTGCCACCTGCTGGCCGCTGTTGTGCGCGTCTGTTGACTTTAACATAGAAGTGTTGTGTTAAAAATGCCGCACACGCAAGATATGTTTACGGCTTCTGCGATGGTAGTGTTGCAACTGTTGTTGAAGAATACCGTCGACGTTTTCTACGCGCAAAATTCTCGATCGTAGAGTGATCGAATTTTTCCAAGGTTTTTGATTGAAAGCGGTGCTTCTCAGTGCTTAAGTTTCATTTAAACGAGGACATCAAGACGCGGAGAAATAGTAAAGAAAACAAGAGTTGAAAAACGCATTGCTGTTGAAGATGAAATTTTTGAAAATTTGTTACAAAAAGTGTGTCACTCGGACAATAAATTATTAGAAAAAGCGTGTGGTATCTCTTTTTCAACAGTAATTTTGCAACTGCGCGTTCGATCTCGGGACACGCGTTAGTACCAACAATTTGCTTACAATACCTTTTCTGAGACATCCGGTATGTCGCAATAAATAAATGCGTGCACACGTTTTGTTTCTTTTTCTTTGAAGAAACAATTATTCTATATTTATACATGTATTATAGTTTTTTTATGTATTTATTAATTAATTATTTATGAATTTATTTTTATTTACAATAGTTTTTCTATTCATATATGTGTGCGTTTTAGAAAAAGGCTCGCACATAAAGCGGTGAAGAAACAATTTACTCACGCTGCATTTCCTGCGTCGTTAATATAAGAACTTCTATAGAATCCGTACGGCCTGTCGCCCAGCACGCCCGAGAATTTCAAGTGCAAAACGTAATATCCGGCGACGAGCTCCTCATCGAAGTGCAAGTTCAACATGTCGGTCGAATTATCGAGATCGTGAGCGAAAGGAACGTGGAAATCAAGCCCGGCTTTCAAAATAGATTTGTTCTCGTCTATCAGCAGTTTTTTTGCGTGAAGCGTCAAAGTGTTCGTTCTTCTCGTAATCTCAATGTGAATGAATACCTCGCCGTCAAATGTGAAATTATTTGGCACCAGATGCGGATTCAATTTGAGATCGTAGAACAGCGGTCTCGTGTGATTCGGAAGCCGATAATTCGCATCAGCATTGTCCGGGTTTGAGTTCCGAACGACAATTCGTGCGTCCGCTGCGAGCAGCGCGAAAACGCACGTGAAAACAATTTCGCGCAACATTCTGCAACAAAATGATGAATATTATTTAATTAACATAACGCATAAATAGTCTCAATT
Organism: Pseudomyrmex cubaensis; assembly: GCA_014825685.1. Taxonomy (NCBI): domain Eukaryota; kingdom Metazoa; phylum Arthropoda; class Insecta; order Hymenoptera; family Formicidae; genus Pseudomyrmex; species Pseudomyrmex cubaensis. The sequence continues at coordinate 26,373 of QVOA01023203.1, forward strand.
TTTTTTTGCAAATTTTCTATCGCTATTGTCAAGCAATTTTCATTAGTTTCTGTGATCGAAATAATTTTCTTTCTCTCTCAAAAATTTATAATATAGAAATGCAAAAAGAGCGCAATGCAAATGTACGTACCTCGCGAATTCAAGGAATGAAGCTCTGTTTTCAGCAACTTCGCACAGTGTAATATTAAAGAATATCATACGTGACGTAGCTACATGTTTTCATCGCCACAGTCAATGTGACTGTAGCTATGTAATAAAGTGTAATAGGCGCATTAAGCAATAGAGGCGAGTATCAGGTTCAAGGCTCAGTTTAATTTTATGCAATGTTTTTCCAGAAAGAAGTCGCGCTACTTTGCAAACTTCAAACGCGAAGTCGATGCGTTATAGCATATACATAAGCTGGGAAGACAAACAATACTTGATATGAATTTTTCTATGACTTGCACGTTACACAAGCACGCACTTTATAACACACACTTTTTTAACATGTAATTTTATTGTATGTTTATCGAGCAATATATTTCTTTATTTTTTGTATGAAACTTACACCGGAATCGCACAATATTCTGTGGTACCGACTCTAATAGACTGTGGATAATACGGATCTCGCGTTTAAATAGGTTCTCAGAGATACAATTTCAAGAAGTGTTTTAATAAATTTAAGAGCTAAAATGTGTGAAGAATTATTTTTTTTCAAAGAAAGTGAGCAAAGTGCGCACTCAATAAACCATGGTGTGGTTTGACATATAAAAAGGGAAAAGAATTTACGTTAAAGTGCGATGTATGTTTATGTTTCATTAGATTTAATACATAACCGTGTATCAAAATAATAAGAAAATGTGCATTTTTTCTTCTGGCGCAGCGAAAACTTATGAGAAATGGAGATGGCAAATCAAACATACGCAGTGCAGTCGTGCAATAATCATGTTTTTTATTATATAGAATACCCATTTACCCATTGTCCCCCACTTTCCACCACAAAGTTTCCTTCTATAATAACAGCAATAACATGATACAGATAACTAATATATGCATACATATGACTTGATTATAAGATTTAATTATAAGGTTTAATTCTTTGAGATGTCCAGTTCTTCATTGAAGGGAAAGCTTGCAATTAGATCAGATAGTTCAACTTTACGATCATCTATTTTGGTTTTAATAGATTCGAATGTTTCGTTGTCGTAGTTAGTTTTAACGAAGTTGCTTACCTAAAATATTATTCAGTTATAATAAATATTGTTAGATTCTTCTTAGTTTAGAGTTCACTGATAAAAAAAAAACAAAAACAATATTGAGAAATTAATTAATATTTAATATATCAAGAAACAGATTTAAAATAAGAAAAACTTTACTTTCTCAAGTCGGTCAACAGAATGTATATTCTCAATAACGTCCTTAATATTACTAATCTGAAAATATGTATCATCACTAAAAAAGAAAAAAATATGTATATTAGCTATAAATATAAATTACAATTATACACTAAAGTACATGTATAAGTCACCTTAAGGCCGTGTTATTTATATTTTCTAACACATAATCAAGTATTATATCATTGTCTAAATGGTCTTCAGCTACCATATAATAATAGCTTTTGTACGGATCTTCCATTGAATCACGCGATTTATTCAAAAAACTAATAATTACGTCAGGATCTTCAGAGTATGTCAACCAATATCTGACTGACACAAAGGACGTGTTAGCAGTTGTGATATAATTCTCCGAAAATTTATTCCAAGTAGATAAGTTTGCTTGCATCATACCACTATAGTACGTCCATTCGGTTAAGCTTGGCGGAATTCTATAAGAAAACATATATCGTATACACGTGTAGTGTATACGATGTCGTTTAATTGTAACTAGACTAAGACATTAAAGTTTGTAAAATTTTTTTAAACATTAAATTTAATTTCGAGCAATAAATATTTAACAGTTGACACATAGAGCACTTTGGCAATCTCTGTTTTTTCAAACTTTGACATAGTTAGATATTATAATAAAACATACGTGTTTAATTTATTTTTAATGATTATAAGAACAGTTTACTTGTGTGTTTCGGGATCTGCGAGATATTCACTCAGTTTAATAGCGGCTATTCTTCTGCATTCGGTGTGACCGTAAATGCATGCCCATTGTAAAGCTCTAGGTCTAATAAACTTCGTAATGTTATCTTCGCCTGGATTTTCTTCGTATCCTATTCTTTCTACAAGTTTACTCAACATGTCAACCATAAGTGCCTGAAGATCACAAAAATGCAAAACATTACGTGTATATTATTTACTTATATTTTACAACAGTTACAACAAATATAACTTTTATATATATATATATATTTACCTTGAATTTCGAACTATTTGGGAGTTTTAAAAATTTGTCTATTTCTACAAATATTGTAAACATGGGCTCCCACGCTATATAATCTGTTTCTCGTTGTAAATATTTTGCGAGACTTAAAAACGTACTGGAATTGAGCTGCTTCGCCTCCATAAGACGATAGGCATCATCAATGATTTGCGCACGATTCAGCACGTGTATTTTCTCGTAATCATCCGAGTCGAGATATTGGGCAATTTTTAGCCAATTATTCAAATCGTAATTGACGCGATAATATCCTGTAACAGTGTACTGTAAAAGGATTTCTATTGACAAAACAAACTTTTTATAATATATAAAATAAATGCTGTATATACCTGTTTTTTGTAAGTTGACAATGATCCAATCATTTGAATCAATTCCCTTTATAATTACATTCTGATCATGCGGTTTTAACCAATGAGTGGACAAAGTATTGGAGAAATCAGGATTCGATTTTGTCGCAAAAGTGATGGGTATCCACCACTTGTCGTCGATGTGCTCGGTGTCGTTTCGCGGGCGAAAAGGTTCTTGAGTTAATATTACGTCGCCATTCTCATAATTCCGAGTCACACGTACCACAGGATAATGTTTTTGCTTTAACCATGAATTCATTACATCTTTGACTTTGTAATCGTCATGCGGAACATCCGATTCATCTAATGCTTCTTGCAAAGCTCTCCAGAAGTCGTCGGAAGTAGCTGAGCCAAACTGACTACACGCAGCGTGAAATAATATATATAGATAACAAAACGTTATATCAAACAATAACATAATATCTGTACAAACACTATAGGTATCTTATACATTTATGCATCTCTTATAAATCTATATTTTAAAATAAACACGATGGTACTCACTGGGCATGTAAATATTTAATAATACCGTTTCGAAATACATCTTCGC